>BJCO01000611.1:0-21204 GCA_018326465.1 Flaveria floridana | reverse complement strand
AACCCCCCCCCCCCCCCCCCCCCCATTCGCTGGTTAACTATTTTTTGTTATTATTTTATTTGTTTTTTCTTCTACGTTTTTCATTTTTGTTTTTCCCGTTTTCTTTTTATGTTATTTTTTGATTTTTTGTTGGCTCCCTCCTGGTTTCATCTCGGTTTTTTTTCCGGTTGTATCAACATTTGTAAATATAAATACGAAAAAAACTGTTGTCCCGTAGCGTGAGGAGCTAATACTAGTAATACATTTATTCATAGATCCATATTATTGTAGATTAAAAAGTTGCATTTTATTATTTTCAAGACTTGGTAAATTTAAAAAATTAAACCAATTATGTTTTTTTACTCAAAATTTTAATTAAACTATATAGATACTTTTTATCAAGAAAGTCTATACTAACTTTTATAACTTTGAATGATAAATTGAATGCTCTTTTTTGACGAATTATTTGAATTAAAATGTAAAAAAATATGATTTGTTATAACTTTTTTAGGAAAAAAAGAATAAATATTAAATATTGAATTATTTATAAATTTGGCATTTTATATTTCTATATGTCTTATTCTTGAGTCACCATCATAGTGAATAACTAGAACGTTAATATTGATTTTAAATAACCATTTATTATGATAAAACTGAAAAAGTAAAAAACTTTAAACAAATATCCAACATCTAATTTTGAGTTGTTTCTTATAAAACTATAATTATATAAAGCCATCTATTGACAGTTATATTTAATTTTTTATTGCAAAAAGTATAGATGACGGCTACAAGAACGTTTGATAATAAGAAAATTCATATATTGTAGATATTTTCAACTGCTTATTAATACAAACAAACATAATGATCTAAGTTTTTAACCATGAAAAATATTCAACCAAATATTGATTGCTTTATGCATAGAAGAGCACAATTGCACTTGCAAAGCACATGGAAAGGAGACAAAAGAAGAGCATCTCTTTGGACATATTTTCAATGATCAATAATTACATGAAAACCCATCAAGTCACCTTCTTATTGCTTCAAATCCACATAAAAATCAAACTTGATGCATGATTCAAACTTATAACATATAATCGATCTCATGATGAAATTCTACACAAGATCATTTCATAAGTCCCTAAATTAACAATGATAGAAGTGGTAGGGAGAACTTAACTCTTGTATTCATATGTAAAGTTAATCATTCAAGTTTAACCGAATGTCATGGAAAAGGGTGTTGATGAAACTCAGTCATCAATTAACCCACCCCGATCCACCACAAAGTCGTCAAAAGGTGACATACCAAATTCACCATCCAACGTCAAGAATGGTGAAGTAGTGGAACAAGAAGCGTAAGATGTCCTGGTGGAGCATTGAGCTAGTCGGGCTTTAGCCACAGCTAGATCATGTTGTAGCTGGAACATCTTATCCTGCAAAGACGTTATTGCGCCAATGCATCCATATACAGGATCTTTGAGCCGCTCCTCGGCCTCGAACACCAGGGAATCGACCGCATCTTGTCTTTGTGATTTGGGGACCTCGTTTAGGATCTTGGTAACGTTACTTGCCCCAAAGACCTTGTGGACCTTGGCGAACCTTTTGGGTTCATCGGCTTGAAAATAAGGTGCCAGGAGGCAGTCAGAGGTGCACCTTCTTTTCATGAGCTTGCAAGCTGCACAAGAAGAACTTGATCGTGGCTCTTGGCTTCTCATGGATGATATATAAATATAATTGCTTTGTTAAACAAACTTCTCTTTTCTCTTTTCTTTGCCAAGTGTATATATATATGTATGTAGCGTTTGATAGGGGCTGAGCTTTGTTAAGTGAACAGAAACCCTCCCTACCCAAAAAAATATTTTGTGTTGCTTTATAAACGAGTCATCCATTTTTATTACCCTTTCTTTTTCATTTTAGATAAATTATAACTTTTGTGAAAAAAATTGATTGAAAGTTTAATATGAAATATATGTATTTGTTATTTATTTATTAATGCAAAATGTAACAAAATAAATAAATAAACAAAATTTCATCCTAACTTAAATGGAATTTTTTTTGTTAAGTCGATCATTAAGGTTTTTTTCCTTAATAAATAAATTTATAGCTGATCACATCCAACACACTTGATTAACATAGTTTACTTTTATTTACTGTTTGTTTCGGATCTTTACCAAAAAGCTTGTAGCTGAATGCTATAAAATTGTTTAGTAAGGTATTCCTTCTATTGAAAATTGAGGATCAAGTCTAATATAGGTGAACAAAAAGATAATAAAAAAATTTTGTTTCTGAGCTTTATATGCATCCTTAATGGTAAAAGGTAAAATGCTTCAATCTTTAAAATTTTATATTAATTTTTTATTTTAGTTTTTCTTTTCTTATTTCTTAATGTTTTTACATTTACCTTTGAGTTAACTTGTCGTAAAGCTCGTTTAATGTAGATGTTTCAGTCTATATTAAAAGCACATGCATAATTTTTATGGCTTTGATATAACTTAATGTCTCATTTGTTTTATTTAGACGGCAAGCCAACGATACATTAACAAAAAAGAAAAGCACTCTAGGAAGATGCTAGAGCAAATTAAGAAAACACATTAATATTACACTAAGTTTCTCCAATTCTTGACCCGTGAACATGCATTCGATTTTATCAACTCGACAACTCTATCTGTTTTTTCCATTCGATCTTGTTATAGAAAATTTGATTTTTAGCCTTAGTATATATGACTGCATTGTGAATATTTGAGTGACATGTGTCTTTATAATAAGTATTACCTTTAAGAGTATTTACATCTAGTTTTTTTATCATTGTATTATAATTAAATTGAAAGTCATTATCTTTCTTTTTTTTAATTAAATAAAATTTTTATACTTTTATTATTATATTTTCTCTCTTTTTCATTTAAAATCACTTTTTAAAAATATTAATACATTATTAAGAGGTGGACAGTGTAACCCAATAATTACAGGTGAACAATAATACTGTATTTCTCATCCACTCATACACTCACAACTATTCTATAAAATATAATAAAACATTCATAAAAATACAAAAAACCTACTCTGAATGCTCTAAGGTCTTCTGTAACACTCCACATTTCCTTGATGGCATTCTTCATTGCTTTTGATGTATTATTCCAATATTTGGCGTGAGCTTTGGCTCCAAAACCACAAGAACACAATAAATGATCAGGAATTAGTATTTTATTTGATCGGGATCGAGATGATTCAATCCATAGCTATGTCACGTTCTTTCAAATAAAAGTTTGTGAATTTGATACTCTAGTTGATGAATAAGAATAAGATGTTGAAAATTTAGTAAAAAATATATTTACACTCACTTTGAACATTAAAATGTTATTGATATAATTATTAAACCATTTTGTTTGTGTTCTACTATATGAAAAGACCACAATGAATAAAATCATGTTCAAAATGAAGATACGATGAATGACATATCAATGTGTGAAGTAATTTGGTTAAAACATACAAAATTATGGAAATGAAGTTTGTCCCACGTTGATGGAGGGTCAAATATTGAAGGGTTTGTAAGTGGGGGTTTCCATAAGAATGTGTTCCGTTGTTTGCACTTGTACTTTTCAAAAGCTTTCCATTGATAGGTCGTGGGGTGTTCCGTAACTCTTTTTTCTTAAGTTATGCTCTTTTTAAGTTATCATGATCGTGCAATATCCTTTTTGCATTTCTTGATCTCCCATCTTTCTATCTTCATCTTGTTTCTTCTATAATCTTTATATTCTTCATATTTATCCTACATCACATGAATATCCCAAAAGTAACTCCATTTTTCATAAATTAATGCATAAAATATAGAAATAAAGCTTTTAAACATTAAACTTTATCCATCTGATCTAAACACAGTTGCTGGTGTAACAAATGATAGTTGAAGGCTTAGATAAGTAAACGAATAGGTTGCATGTTTCAATTAAGGAAATTATAGTTTACCAAATTACTTTGATTGATGCACTGATTCAAGACACTTCTCCTTCGTAACTTTAAGTATATAACAAAAGCTCCGATGAATTATTCAGGACTACTAGGAACACATGTTTCAACAAGAACACACAAACTCTACTCTAGCCACATTAGTCACTATTATTTCAGGTTTTAGTTCCAGGTGCTAGGATAATCCCAACGGTACAATCTACTTAGACTGTTATACCCTAAGAGACATATGGCTTGACCTAGGTGAGTTTTGTAATCGCATTTTTTATCATGTATTGTAAACCATCTAGTCTAAATAATAAAAGTATTTTATTTTACTTTGTGAAAGGTTTTCTAATCTTAAAACATATTTTAAAATATCATTCGTATTGTTTTAAAAGGTATTTTTTGGTTAAAAGTTAGTATTTTATTGCACTAGTTTGATAACATCTCCGTTGTCTGCTGAATTCAACTGATAAAGTTTCTAGTTTTAGAAATGGCTATTATATCCTTTACTTATACAACCATGGGATCATTAGTTGGTATCGAATATGTCTGACAGTGGCAGACCATGCTAAAAAACCAAAAAAGTTTTTTGGTTTAAACTTTAAAGGTGACAACAAAAGATGATGCTCTATTTGATGACTTTGAACCTTACGAGGTTCTTCATAGAGTCTCCTCCTCAACTTGCTGAAGGGGTGACTGACGTTTAATCTATGAGTGTGCTTGAAGCTTAGAAGCACTCCGAGTATATGTGTCGCAACTATGTGTTAAATGGCCTTATGGAAATTTTGTATAACATATGTTGCAAGATAATGACAGGTATAGAATTATGGGATTCCTTAGAATGCAAGTACAAAACAAAGGATTCAACATGAAGTACTTCGTTATGGCTTATTTATTGGACTATAAAATGGTTGTAAAAGTATGATTAGCTAACTTTAGGAGTTACAAGTTATACTTAGTAACATTCATGTCAATGGAATGAAACTTAGTAAGACTTTCCAAGTTACAAATATGGTTGAAAAATTACCTCCTTGTTTGGTAGATTTCACAAACTGCATTAAGCATAAAAGAAAGGAGATGAAAATTAAAGACCTTGTGCTTCGTCTTCAAATTGAGGAAGACAAAAAATTATGTCAAAAGAGAAGTCAAGTGCAAATGATGGCTAAATCAAACATGGTAGAGCATGGTAAATCCTCTAAAGCCCATGAAACCAGTAAGGGTAAAGGAAAGGCTAAGGCAAATGACCTTGGGCTAAGGAAATAAGGTGTTTAATAGGTACTTCGTTTATCTTTTTTAAAGTGATAAATTTGTTTTACCGAGCATGATATGTTTGTTGGAAAGAAGTACCCTCAAAATGGTATATTTAAACTCAAGGTAACTGTGGTGAAAAAGATTAAGAATAACAATGCTTCTTCTTCTGATTACGTAATTGAGGCGTCTAGTGTTTGGCATAGTCTCCTTGGTAATGTTAATTTGAATTCAGTGCGTCAATTAAAATGTACCTTTTTCATTAAATTAGATTACATATCTACCTTTTTCATTGATTTAAATTCAAAATGTAAAACATGTGTTGAAGCCAAACAAGATAATCAGTTGAAAAAATAACCAAGCGACTTGATATAATTCACACTAATATGTGTGATATGAAGTCTGTCCCCACTAGAGGTGGTTAGTTATTGAAGATGGATGTTTGAAATAGAAATTGGCTTACAATCAATGAAAACAGCAAGAAGGTAATATATTTTTATTTGTTTGTTTGTGGCTAGGTGAAAAGTAAGATCAATTTTAGAGGTGAAAATGTCTTAATATTAATAGGTTATCCCATTTTAGATTGGTTAACATTATATCTCTATTCTATATGATATATATACATTATTATAAACGAACGAGAAGAAGAGATGGAAATTCATTTTCTTATTCATGTTGTATTCAACATTTACTTCATATATATAGTTATTACAATATGAAACCAATGCTATAATAGATAGGGGGAATGATTGTATATAATATCAATAATAATGTCTATAATAAGGAATATTTATAACACTCCCTCTCAGGCATTTTATATTATACACTATCAACATTATACTTCTGGATAATGTTGGTTTGGTTCCTCGGAATCGAAATTAAATGATACAACAAGGTTAGTTAGGTTTCCTCGTTAAAACCTTACTAAGAAAACCTAGTGGGACAAAACTAGTTAAGGAAAAAAGAGTACAACGTGTATAATACCCCCCCCCCCTCAATTTAACATGTATATTTCAATCTTTGAAGTTCATCTTCTATGACAGCGGCTTGCTTGACCTTCAATGTAGTTTTTTTTAATTTGTGTGAGTCATGTTGCTTTGTCCCCATATAGTGTAGTTGGACTTCTTTGATCATAATAAACATGTTGTCTCTCTATAATCAAACTCTGTGTGAGCCATGTTGCTTTGTCTCAACTTATTTTTTGATACTCAGGTGAACCTACCTCATTAAAACTTTGCTAGGAAAATCCATTGGGACTGAATCAGCAAATGAAAAGAATACAACATGCATTATATATAATTAACAACATACTTCAGGATGATGTTTAATCGGCACTTCCTGACCTATAAAACATAGTAATTCAACTAGATACTAGATTAGTTAAGTTGCCTTATTACAAACCTTTCTAAAAAAACCCAAAGGGATAAAAACTTAGTGAAGAGAAAAAGAGGGCAACCTCATCGATTAGAAGTATATATATTTCGCTAGCACGTGTGCTAATAAATACAATACTATGCCTCGTGATTTTTACAAGACATACTAGTGCACCGGTCATGCATAAGTATGGTACTTCTGGACCAAGTACTTATTCGCCCTCCATTAAGGGATGGTAAAAATCCTTTTGTATGTACAATGATCGAGCAATCGTAGGTATGCGTACCTCATTATCATTGTCCGTATAATATGCGCAACCAACTTCTAAGTGTAAATTGACAGGTTAATGCATAACACATATACACAAACTATAGATCGAGAAATAATTAAGTTGTGTAAAGTAAATTAGTTACAATTCTATGTAACTTATACCTTAAATTAGTTATTGAGTTAATTGTACCACATATGACCAACTTGCTTGTTTATTGCAATATAAGTATCAAGCATCTATATCTCAAGGTATTAATATTAATGCTTCAGGCAATCTTAATCCTTAAAATGATTTTCATGTAAATGTAAATCTCGTATTTCCCAATTTGTGGTGATGACATCTATAAGTTTAATCTGGAGTCTTTATTAGATTGTGAGGCTGATGATCATAATAGCGTTATCATATACATTACTATGAATTATGCATTACAATTCATGCATTATACGACACAATCTATTTTCTTACATTTCTTTTTGTCTCAAAGACACCCATTTTTAACTATCGGTTTGACGTCTATGGGTGTTCGGACTTCTGGCCCGAAAATGTTTTACTTGTCAAGCAAATTTAATTTAAGCCTTTAAGGCATCTTGCTGTTTCGTCAAGTCATCTCTGTGCATATACTATTACAGAGTTTTATATAAGTAATAATTTTCATTGATTACATTTGTAGCTATAGCATTTGCAAATATGTATTTTATTTTGGTTCCATACTGTATTGTATCACACATAACATATTGAGATCTCAAATTTGTTTAATACCTGAGTTTGTTATGGAGCTCCATTATTATCTTCTGAGATTTCACTAATCTCTTCTGGAATCATGTTAGTCTCTTCTGGAACATTTACCTCTTTTAGAGTACTATTATTTTCTTCTAGAAATGTATTAGTCCTTCTAGGACATTACCACTTCTAGGGTTTAGTATATAACCATTTACGGGGTTAATCCAACTGCATTATTCCGTCCTTTTTAATTTTTAAGGATGTTTATCATTGGATCCAGTTTATTTTCCACATTTTGATTATATGATTATTTCATCCGAGTAGATAAATTTGATGCTGGTATATGTGACATTATTACTTTGTTTATGTTTATGAATGCATATAGTAATTCATTTGTTATTGTTATAAATGTATAACATATTAGACTTCAGATTCATATCGGTCTTTTCTAGGAAATAAATATGATATTTATGATGCATTTCATGTTGTTTCTTGTATTACCAGGCTTCCCATATTCTTATCTCCCCCTTAGACTGGGATTACTGTCATATTTCATTGATAGTTAGCATGCTCAAGTATCACAAATACTTTTTTCCAGTCAATCTTGTAACACAAAGTTAATACAATATTAATATTCAGCTTTAGTTTCTGATACAATCTTGATATATTATGGTGGTGGTATTGTGTAGGACCGGTTAAGGGAGGTCAATACAATCAGTCTTAAAATGAGAAGAGTGTTAGAACACTTAACAGTTCAAATAGGGAACCAGATTTTAGAAGAAAATGCAAAGAACACAAGTAAACAAGGAGACAGAACTCAAGAACAATATCTATGGTTTTCAAGAATGATGTATATTAATCCCAAGTTCTTTTGCAAGTGTTACAATGCATAAAAATAAAATACAAGACCCTGAGATACTTTATACTACATCCTACAACTGGCTATACTTTTAAAACCAGTTGGACATTGGTTGACAACAAGATCAATGTAGAGTCAAAATACAGATTGTCTTTTGACTAGTGACTATGACATTCCATAGATTACATTCTATTATATTATAGAAAGGATAGAAGTACAAAAAGTAGAAAGCTACAGACTCAAGACCTCAATGTACAGTTGCAAAAGCATGAATCTTTTTAGCAACTCATGCAAGTTGGTGAGACTTCAGAGTTGCAACAGAAAGTGGCTTAGCTTTACGCAAAAGTACGACCGAGAAAGCATGTTCTTCTCTGTCTTTGGAAGAAATCAGTCTTCACTTCATTTGGCTTCGGAAGACTTTGTCTTTGAAGCCTCGAAAGACTTCATCTTTGGCTTCAGAAGATTTGGTCTTTGGCTTCGGAAGATTTTATACTTAGAATAACTTCTTGTGTAGAGTATAAAACTTCCGAAGCAACTTATGCTTTATAGTAAGTGCATGCATGCAGTAAGCCTTTGGTTGCTTTGGTTGCATCAGCCTTTATATATAACCTTACAAACTCCCGCTAGGCTGATGCTACCAAAATAGAGAAGGTTGTTCAGCAGTTGACAATCCTCATTAAGATCAAGACCATTCCCTTCTTTATCATTTGGTCAGGATCCGTTAGACTCTCATAGTACCTTCTCATGTCATTAAGATCATGTAGAGGTAGCTCAAGCATGTCTTGCCAGAAGTAGACATCTTGACCACCTTGATCTCTGATGACATACCATCTGCCTGGATTAGTAGCAAAGGTCTAAGACAGGATGGGCCTTCCAGCTGAAAGAGGCTATGCTTGAGTAAGAATTGATTGAGCAGCCTCATGTTGCACTTCCTCAGGATGCACTGACTCATCATGAGGTCTGGAAGTGGATGCCTTTGACTTCTTAGATGCTCTCTTCATGGTCGTCCTTTTCTTCCTCTTTGGAGTGTTTAACTGAAAGGGATGGTCTTGAGTACCTGGTTGTCCAGTTGTATCTCTCTCAGTTAGGTCCTTTTCCCTCACAGGTTCAGAAGGAAAGGGAGTGGAATCCTCCTGTGAAATAGAAGGTGAAGTTGGCTGTGATACAGTTGAAGGTCCAGGTTATGTTGTCTATGTTGGTTCAACCTTAACCTCAACCTCAAGAGGAGCTTGGCTTGGTAGAGAATGCAAGTCCACAAGCTCTCCCCTTTTCATCTTCTTCTTGATCACTCTAATGTGCTCATCCATAGTGGATAGAGACATTGGACCAAGCTTCCTTCCGGAGAATCCATACAGCTTCAAGAAGCTTATCATCTTTTGTCTATCAGTAGATTTCTTTTAACTCTTTTGGATGATGGCTCTTGACTTTGTAACTTTTTCCCTCATCTTTCTCTTAGCATCCTTTTTTCATTGATGAACTATTGTTCCAGCTGCTTAAGATATTGAACTTTGATGTATTCATGTGAGAGGGGAAGAAGTGCAGATGCCTGATAGAGACCTGTGACACTCAGATAGTTGATCATGTTTTATATATCAACTTCCTTGTCTATCTAAGGTTTTTCAGTTTCCATAACCTCTCTCTTAGGGCTTTCATGAAATGGGAAGAGAGTAGAAGCATGTTTGTAAAGTCTCTTTTGCCTTCTTTCTTCTTTAACTCTGAGGAGCAATTCTGCATTTTCTGCCTCTTTCTTATCCTTTGTCAGCTCTAAGTCTGCCAGTTCATTTAGCTCTTCTGAGGGAAGAGAGATGAGTTCATCAATGTTGTAGTTTCTGGTTCCCAAATAGTTTAATCTGGCATCCCTCAACTCATCATCTTGAGTGTTTAGCCTGAGGGATGTCCTGATTGCAGCTTTCATGAAGCCTGAGGAACCAGCAGAACTCTCTCCCTTTAGTTTCATCTTCCTCTCTCTTTTCTCCTCCTCAATCTCCTCCTCAATCTCCTCAGGAGTCAGTTTCCTTTTCCTTTGTCACTCATATGCCTTGGTGACTCAGGGTGGAGAGATCTTTGGCCTTTATTTCCTGATTCAGTAGTCAGGCTCTGGCCAGAGAGAGGTTGTGAAGCACCTTCACCAATTGGTGCCTCACTGAGGGTACATGATGTTGAAGTAGTGGTTTTTATGACAATGCTCACAGGTTCAGTCACTGGGCCTTCAGTCAAGGTTTCTCCTTCGAAGGTAATCTTAGGGTCCACCTCAACATCCAGTTGACCAATGACATTACCTGTTTGCATTTGTCTTCTTCTTTGTCTGAGTTCTTCCATAATTTTGTCTTGAATTCTCTCAGCCATTATGTCAGCCTGCCTATGTTTAGTTGAGTTAACAAGTGGCATATTGACTAGATAAAGACTGTCATAGTAGTTCAAGGTCTGAAAGTTAAAGACCTCTTGTTGTTCTTGAAATCTATACAGTATCAGGGTGCTTCTATTAGCATCATACTTCCATCCATGTATTTCATTTGCAGCTCCATAGGGTGGGGATGAATTTCCCTTGGTATACCCCCCTCAAATAGACTTTGTATAAGAAGGTCCACATTAGTGTGAACTTAAGGAGGTTGATAAGTGTGAACAATTGCAAGTGAGAGTGGTGAATCCTCAATATCTATACTCTAAGAAGGACTCCCAAGTTCTGTAAATGTAATGACTTCCTCCCCTTTTTTGCTAGCATCACCCACTTGCATAGGTGAGCTGGAGGTTAAGTCTATCACATCCTCAGGTTCTTGTGTTCCTGGTTGAGTCCTCCTGAAGGGTCTCCTAGCTAGTTGTTTCTTGAGATCAGAGATCTTAAGTTACTGATCATTTACCCTTCTTTGCAAGGTAGTCACTTGAGATTCCAAGTGACTGACCTTGGAGACTAAATAAGTGCATGTTTTGGTCAGTTTTTGCACCTTTAGTCTAAGGTTCCCCTCATCTTTAGTAGAAGAATCACTGGGGTATGAGAGAATTGGACCTAAGTCTTCTTCCTAATCACCAGCTTGTTATTCTTGGTTGCTGGATTTCCCCTACTCACTAACAGCTTCAGTTGAAGTGTCAATGGGCTGGGTTGCCATGGTTGAGGTCTTAATGATGTAATCACTTGAAGAAGTGAGAGCCTCTTCCATATGGATCTCCTGAACAGGTTTAGGAAGATCCACCTCAGTGGGTGAAGGAAGATGTGGGCTAGATATGGGGGACACAGGAGTACTCATCTCTATTTGAGCGGGGAAAGAGAAGAGAGACTCATGATACTCATTGAGTGCCATATCTTCATTATCATAGAATTCTAGGCTGGGAATTGGTTGGTTTAGATCAAGATGCTCGGGATGGTAACTTTCCCTTGAAGGTTGTTCACTAGAGTGTTGACACTCTGAGTGAATGCTTAAGGCTTCCTGGGTTATGAGCTCTTCAGTCTGAGCATGAGGAACCTCATGACTGATTATTGGTGAGATGGGAGTGGTTTGCTCCTCAGGAGAAGTGGGAGCTCCAATGTCCACTTCCACCTGTATGGGTGGTGATATGGGGGCTTGCACAGATTGAATAACATGTGCAAGGGTTTGTTTGGATTTTCTTTGGTAGGTGAGGATTATTTGTGGCTGTGTGGGTGGTCTTGAACTAGAAGGTGTAGGTTCAACACTAGTTGGTGCTGCTAGTTGTCAACTTGAGCAATGAGCTCTAACATTTTTGGGACCAGGGCTGTTTCTACCCCTAAGAAGCCCACATTAGGCTTTCTTATAGTCTTGAAGATATAAGGCTTCATCTGTCCTAATTTTAGAATATTACCTATTCCCGTTAACTGTAAGCCCGGTTCATAGTTGAGAATGTGCTGGACATATCTAGGAAACATATAATATCTAAGGAGTCCAAGTTTTTAAGTAAATTAGTATACAAATAATGTGAATACCTGAACTTGACCCCATGAACCATTCCATAAACTATGAAAGAGAGGTCTTCTTGAATTTGGTCCTATCCTCCATGTTTGTTAGACAAGCTGTGGATAATAACATAGAGGAGGTACTTCAATGAGAGGAAAACTTCCCTTTCCTGAAGGTTCTGACTGAGAAGCCACCTTCATAACCCATCTGCTCAAAGGAGTGGTTAACAACATAATTTGGAAAGGACAACTCACCTTCTTCATCATCTAGCTGTAGATGTGAGTTGATAGAGGCTTGTGATAAAGATTGTCCTCCCCTGCACTATGGCAAACTGTGCCTTCTCCCCATCTATTGTGACCTCTTGGCAGGTCCTCTAAAAGTCCAATAGTTAATCCTCATAGAGTGGAGGATCAATGGTGAGGGAGGTGAAGTAGTTGGAGAGAGAAAGAAAGCGGCAAACCTATGAGAAACTTGGATCTTTCTCAGAGTTCAGGTTGGTGCATTCGCCAAGTTGATGTCAACAATGCTTTTCTTATTGTGACTTATCTAGAGCAACCTGATTGTGTTGACTGTGAAGATGCATGGAAAATCAGGTTGATTTCTGCGATCAAGGTTGGCCATTTGAGGTAGCTTTGAGGTGAAGGAAGTAAGAACAAAGGCGGTGAGAGTGAATTTAGGTTTAGAGAATTTGCAAATGAAGAAGATAGTGAAAGCGAGGGGAACTGTTGGGTATATTTATATGAAATGGATTTGAGAAAAGATAATGTAAAAGAATAAACTTTGAAATCCGAATGTCAGTCCCACCTTTGAAAAAGTGCCCAAAAAGGTAGTTTTCTTGGAAGTCGAAACACTTCCGAAGGTAATTTATCTTTGGAAGTTTTGTGAAAAACTTCCGAAGCCAAATTTTGACTTCGGAAGATATTCCTTAGCTTAGTGAAAATTTGATTCGGAAGAAGAATTACTTGAAGTATTTTCTCTTCTGAAGAATATTTAGTTTTGGAAAATATTAGAACTTGGAAGTTTTATTCTTAAAGAGAATAAATCTTCCGAGATATAATTCCTTTCAAATGAAATTTGTTTTTCAAATGCATATAAGTACTTAAAAGCATATTTTGGCTTCGGAAGAAATATAAGCATTCCTTCTGAAGGTAAATTTATTATAAGTAGTTATCTGATTTGAAGACTTAAAATCCTTCGAAAGGCAATGTTAATGTCTTCCGATAGAAAATACATTTAAGGTTTTTTAAAATTCTAAGGAATATTATTTGAAAATATTTTATCCCAAGATAAACTAGGCTTATGTAGGTGATAGTTTAGGCAACTTAGGACACATAATTCCTTTTAGAAATAATATTGATTATGTTTTAAGAAAATCTATTCAACGTTAATCATCCTAATAGCTGATATAAGATACTTAAATCTCTATTCATCAAACACCTTAGTGAAAAGATCAGCATATTATTCATATGTGTTAACCTTTACTAGTTTTATCAATCCATTTTCATGATTATCTCTAATTAGATGATACCTGATGTTGATGTGTTTTGTCCTTAGTGCTACATAAGATTCTTTGTGATAGAGATAGCATTGTTGTTGTCTATATAGATGGGAGTCTCTTTGAAGTTGTATCCATAGTCCAACATCTGATTCTGAATCCAAAGCACTTGAGCACAACGACTTACAATAGCAATGTATTCAGCTTTCGCAGTTGATGCAGATACACATAATTGTTTCTTGCATTGTCATGAGACTATCCTTTCACCATGGAATTGACATCCCCCAAATGTGGACTTTGCAGTCATGTTGCAGCCACCATAGTCACTATCTGTATAGGCATACATATTAAATTTAGAATTCTTTGGATACCAATGGCCTAGCTTAGGGGCACCTTTGAGAAAGCTAAGAATTCTTTTAACAGCAACCATATGTGACATCTTGGGATTGGCTTGATATCTTGCACATATGCATGTAGCAAACATTATATCAAACCTGGTAGTTATAAGATACATGGGATACCCAATCATAGCCCTGTAAAGATGTTCATCTACACATTACCCCTCAAGATCACGTCCAAGGGAGTGGTTTCTTGCTATGGGTGTCTTTGCAATCTTACATTTAGTCACGATGAATCTTGTAAGTATGTCCTGTACATACTTTGAATGACTTATGAACATTCCATTTTCAACTTGCTTCACTTGAATTCCTAGAAAAAAATTGAGCTCCCCCATGGCACTTACTTCAAATCTATTCTTCATCAGCCTCTCAAAGTCTTTGCAGAGCTTTGGATTAGTTGACCCAAAGGTGATGTCATCTACATATACTTGAACCAGCATCAAGTCATCCCTTATTCCTTTGATGAAGAGAGTTACATCTATGGTACCCCTCTTGTAGCTATATTGACAGAGATACTGAGAAAGTGTCTCATACCATTTCCTTGGAGCTTGATGCAGCCCATAAAGAGCTTTATCAAGCTTGCAGAAATAATTTCGATGATCTAGGTCTACAAAGCTAGGTGGTTGTTTGACATACACATCTTCATCAATCACCTCATATAAAAATGCACACTTTACATCAAGTTGGTAGACCGTAAAGTCCTTGGATGCAGCAGATGCCAAGAATATCCTAACAGCTTCAAGTCTTGCTACAAGAGCAAAGACATCAGTGTAATCAATTCCTTCTTTTTGTGTGTACCATTGAACAACCAGTATTGCCTTGTTCTTGATAACGAGTCCTCTATCATATTTCTTATTCCTAAACACCCACTTGGTTCCTATGATAGTCTTCCCTTAAGGAAGAGGACATAAGTTCTAAACCTTTTGTCTCCTGAATTGAAGTAGCTCCTCTTGCATTGCTTTAACCCAACTTCCATCCTTCAAAGCCTCATCAACTTTCTTTGGCTCTATATGGAACAAGAAACAAGAGTGTAGATAAACATTTTTGTCATGGGTTTGTCCTCTTGTTCTCACCTCCTTGTCAAAATCTCTAATGATGATTGTGGTGGGGTGTGACTTATAGATCTTGAGTTGAGGGATCACCACGAGTTGATTAGAATGGTCTAAATTTGAGAAGTTTAAATTTGGCAATGAGGTGTCTCCTACCACATCAGCGCACTTATCAAGAGAAGCTTGATCCAATGAGTGTGTGACATCATTGATGTTGTCTTCAATGGTGTGGTTATTAGCATCAAGAAATTATTGATCACTATCACCACCACTATTTCCTCTTACATTTGAAGCTCCTTCATTTGTGTTTTGTGCCTCTAAGCTGGAATTTTTAGACACCTCAGATGTATCAGCTTGATTTGTCATTATTGTGCTGATAGGAACTTCATTTGTAGGGTTAGTTACCACTGGAGCTGAAGTAGTACTCTTGTTTGGTCTTCTCAGGTCAAATCTTAGGTCAGGATCTTCTGTTGATTTGTTACCTGTAGATCCTGAAACATCTTCACAAGATTTATTAAAATAGTTGGTAACTAAATTGAGATCAAATAGCTAGTCAGGACCAAAACCTTTCACATTAGATGATTCTTCAACTACTCTAGTTCTAAGATTGTATACTCTATAATCCTTAGCTTGGGAAGAGTATCCAATAAAGTGTCAATCATTTGATTTTTCAGCGAACTTGTCTACTTGGTATTTGTATTCAAGATGGTGCAGGGACATCCAAATGATCTTAGAAAACCAATGAAAGGCTTTCTTTTGTGCCACAGTTCATAAGGAGTCTTATCATGAGTCTTGACTACTAAAATTCTGTTCTACACATAACAGGAAGTGTTGACTGCCTCTGCCCAGAAGATGATGGGCAGTTTAGAGTCAGATAATGGTTCTTGCAACTTCAATAAGTGTCCTGTTTCTCCTCTCAACAATACCATTTTGCTGAGGAGTCCTGGGAGCATTATATTGTCTTGTAGTACCCTTTTCATCACAAAATGTGTCAAGGATTTGGTTCTTGAATTCAGTTCTTTGATCAGATCTTATGATCTTGACCTTGTGATCACTTTGATTCTCAATTTTCAGAATGAAGTTCTTCAAGATGTCAAGAGTTTCATCCTAAATTCTAAGGATGAAAACCCAAGTGAGTCTTGTGAAAATATCTGTGATCACTAAACAATATGAGGTCCTTCCTAGACTCATTACACTGGTGGGGCCAAAAAGATCCATGTGTGATAAGTGTAAGGGAGTAGTGATAGAGTTCTTTTCTTTTGGCATGTGAGAAACGAAGTGTTGTTTCCCTTTCAATCATATAACACAGTGATCATCACTTGTAAACTCTTTCTTTGGCATTCCAGTTACCAAATCATTCTCAATTAACTTATTCATGTTTTTAAAGTTTACATGGCACATTCTTTTATGCCAAATGAAAGACTCATCACTATTAGCTTTAGATAGAAAGCAAGAAACTTCTTCTGAGGGGGATGTTTTCTACAAATCCATCTTGTACATGTTCCCTTTTCGGGGTGCTCTAAGCAGAATATGCTCTTGAGGAATGACCACTCCGGGCTTGAGATCAATACTCTCATGCTTAGTGAAGGGCATGTTATGTCTCTGGTCACAATATTGGGATACACTCAGTAAGTTGTATCCAAGCTTCTTAACAAATTTTAACTTCTCAATACCAAGCTTAAATTTATGACCTTGCCCCTTCCTGTAATGTAACCTCTACCATCCCCTCCAAAAGCAACTGGTCCTCCATCAATTTTCTCAAAGTTTTAAAGCAAAGATCCATTACTTGTCGTATGCCTGGAATAGCCACTGTCAATGATCCATATATACCTTTTGGTATTCAGCTATTCCTGCATAATAAAAAGAGAGTTATTTACATTTGGAAACCCAAGCCTCGTTGGTCTTGGGCTTTTCAAAATGAACTGAAGACAATGAAATAGTAATTGACCCTATATTGAGATTTTAGGGATCATTTGATGTTATTAGTGAAGAACTCTCAGTCACATGGTCTTCCTTTATCTTCCACACCATTTTTGGAAGATTAGACTTCACCTTCAATGCTTCGGAAGTTTTTATGACTTCATAAGTTTTAGAGACTGGCCCTTCAGAAGATCTTGATTTCACTGCACCAAGCTTCGGTGCTTTGGAAACATTCCTTTCTTCCGAGACCAAATTATATTTTGAAGGCAATTTTTCACTTGTCTTCATTTTCATTTTGGAGCTTCCGAAAGAAACATAGCTTTTTTCTGAAGCTTTCGTCTTCTTGTTCCTCTCAGAAGTCTTCTTTCTTGTTATGTTGATAGTACTTTTGGGATTATAGAAGCAATCTTTAGCAAGATGAGAAGTACCACCACACATAATGCAGTCAATTTGCTTTCTTCTGAGAGTTTTCTTATGAATGAAAGATTGAGTTTGATCACTTTTTATCTACATCCTCACCTTTTCAGATGTTGTTACAAGCCTCCTAGCATGAAGCTTGCCTTTGGAGGTGGATGGTTCATGATGTATAGCAGTGTTACACAGCTGATCATCCATCATTCCTTCACAGGGATAAGTTGGACATGAACTTGAACCCTTGGTACTAGAGTTCAAAGTTGTATCCACAGTCTTTACCACTTCAAAATCTATAGAGATAAAAACTTATTTCAGCTTGGAGTTAAAGGTGGCCTTGATCTCTTGAGCTCTCTTTGATCTTCTCTTCACTGCTCGGATCAAGTTCTTCCTCTTTGACTTTGTCATCCCTGACTTCTTCCTCTCCTCAAAAGAATAGTGACCCTTGTTAGGATGATCTTCTTTAATCTTCCCAGATCTCCTCGTCATCCTCTTCATCACTAGGATCTATGGATGGAAGCTCATCTTGACTAGTTCCACACCTGGGAGATCTCACAAACAATAGAGTGTGTGGAGGAGCTATCTTACTAAATCCCAATCCCTGTTTGTTTTGATAACATACTTTGGCATGCAGGGATTAGAATATTATGTTCTTGAAGGTCTCTTCTTCAAGAACATGTTTCTCTATCTTCGCTTTGCTGATCACAAGCTTAGCCTGGCACTCAGTTAACTTAGTGATTAGATCTTTAATTTGAATCTTGTAGTTGGTATGCTCCTATTCAAGAGTTGAAATGGTTTTCTTTAAGTCTTCTATTTTTAACTTATACTTATTTTTTGCTCTTTTGAAATCAGATTTTAAGATGTTCAAGGACTAAAGATCAGATCTCATCTCTAAGTTATAATACATATATCTATTTACTTTAGCAATGTATTCTAGGGTACAAAGATGTTCCAATACCTTGGCTTTATCAACATCTGCCATCAGTGCTTGGTTTGGAGACATATCTTCTACCTAGAAGCTCCAATCAAAGCCTCCATCTTTAATATCAAATGCAGCTTGCTGCTTGGGCTTCTCAGTGTATGGAGCTCCCTCATTGTAGTTTGGCTTGGGTTATGCTTGGCCACCATTTGTCCTGGGTGCCTGGAACTCCCTAGAAAAATGTCCCATCTGGTTATAGTTGTAACACTTCACTTTGCTTTTGTCCAGCCCAAACTTTCCACTGGACACGTTACTAGGAAACTTCCTCCCTGTCCTCTTGTAAAATTTCTTGGCTCTATAAGTGAGAAGAGTCATTTATTAAACTATCTTCATATATTCTAGATCACTCAGATGGATACAGTCTAAATCTTCAAGGGTGAAGAGTCAGTTGTCTGTACTTTCATCATTAGACACAAAGGCTTGTGATGTGCTTGTCTCTTGGAATGGGCTTCCTTGGATGTAGCTCTCCCTTGGTGTCTCTAGGATGGTGATGAAATGACCCTTTGGTGTCTCCAGATAGATTTTGCATGTTCATCTCCATCTGGTAACCACTGAGTATGCCATATAACTTAGTAAGAATAAGAGTCTTGAGATTTTTAGTCCTCTTAATGACCATATAGTAGTGTGCCCATTATCTAGGAAGAGAGGACATGAACTTCCTCATAATATCCCCGTTCTCCAGTTTCACTCAAACATCCACTAGAGTATCCATAATCTTAACATACCTGAAGTATTATTGAGTCATGGTTTCACCTGTTTTGAAGGTAAGATTTTCAAACTACAACTTTAGAAGGTCTTTCTTGTTTTCTTTGGCTTTAGCTTCATATATCAGTTTCAGTGCATCCTAGAGCTGCTTAGCAGTTTTGCACTTCTTGATGCCTCTGTAGTTGGCATTTGGAAGAGCAGTTTGGAGGGCAGTCATGGATTTTTGATCTACATCTATTCTTTTTCTATCTTTTTTATAGTAGTCAACCATTTCCTTTAGGATCATGCCACCTCCAGCAGCAGCTGAAGAGGTGCTTGGAATGTAAGGTCTTGAGGTAACAGACTCCCACATCATGTTGTCTTATGACTTGATAAAGCCTTCCATTCTTAGACACCAAGTATCAAAATCATCAGGAGTGATCAGTGAGGATTTTACCATGGTACCGGTTTCCATATCAGAGGATATTTAAGATGGTGAGATCTTACAATCAAGAGCATGGAATGCTCTGAGACAAATTGCAGGACCGGTTAAGGGTGGTCAATAGAATCAGTCTCACAATAAGAAGAGTGTTAGAACACTTAGCAGTTCAAATAGGAAACCGAATTTAAGAAGAAGATGCAAAGAACACAAGTAAACAAGGAGATAGAACTCAAGAACAATATATATGGTTTTCAGGAATGATGTATATTAATCTCAAGTTCTTTTATAATTGTTACTATGCATAAAAAATAAAATACAAGACCCTAAGATACTTTATACTACATCCTACAACCTGCTATACTTTGAAAGCCAGTTGGATATTGGTCGCAACAAGATCAATGTAGAGTCAAAAGGTAGATTGCGTTTGACTAGTGACTATGACATGCCATAGCTCACATCCTATTATATTACAAAAAGGATAAAAGTACAAAAAGTAGAAAGTTACAGACTCAAGACCTCAATGTACAGTTAGAAAAGCATGGACCTTTTCACCAACTCATACAAGTTGGTGAGACTTCAGAGTTATAGTGGAAAGTGGTTCAGCTTTATGCAAAAGTACATCCAAGAAAGCATGTTCTTCTCTATCTTTAGAAGAAATCAGTATTTACTTCATTTGGCTTCGGAAGACTTTGTCTTTGAAGCTTCGAAAGACTTCATCTTTGGCTTTGGAAGATTTAGTATTTGGCGTCGAAAGATTTTATACCTAGAATAATTTCTTGTGAAGAGTATAAAACTTCCGAAGCAACTTCTAATTTGTACTAAGTGCATGCATGCAGGAAGCATTTGGTTGCTTTTGTTGCATAGACTTTATATATAACCTTACATATTGTAATATAGACCACATAAGGAAATATTTTTATATGGGACATGTATGATTCTTTTCTAGATATTAATGTTAGGGAGGAGTATTTATTATCAGCCCTTGGAATTTATTAATTAATGCATTGACATTTAGGGGCTGTTTGTTTTTTCCCAAAAGCTCTTCTTAGCCTCTTTTGTCTTCACCAAGAAGAGGACGCGCAGACATTTGGGCTTGCAGACTGTTTGTTTTTCGGAAGACATTTCACTTAAAAATGTCTTCCCGTCCTCTTTTTGGAGAAGACCTAAACACAAGTCTTCCAACCTCTTCCAACCTCTTCCACATCTCTTCCACAACCCCACAACCCCACAACACACCACTCTCTATTCAACCCCACCCTCTCGATCGCCGCTCCAGCCTTCACCGCCAGCCTCCGTCGATTTCATCCCATCTCCGATCAACTTCATCAACCCCGCCAGCCTTCGCGACCTCCGTCGATTTCATCCCAGCCGCCGGCCCCCTCCCTCGCGACCTCCGCCAGCCTTCGCGACCTCCGTCGATTTGAACAATTGGAGGATAAGAACCTGTATCAATGGAATGCAATCATCAGCACATACACTAAAAAGGATCTCTGGTATGAAGCCATACTAATCTTTTCTTTTGCTAGTT
>BJCO01000610.1:0-14246 GCA_018326465.1 Flaveria floridana | reverse complement strand
CAGATTCTCGGTTCCTGACAAACGGAGACACATTAGCCTCGGACAATGGAATTTTTGAACTGGGATTTTTTGAGTCAGGTAGCTCTGAGCATAGATATCTTGGTATTCGGTACAAAAAGATCCCTGTTACAACACTGGTTTGGGTTGCTAACCGCGAGCAGCCGCTTGCCAACACATCAGCACTCGTGTTAAAAGTCACTGATCGAGGAACTCTCGTCCTTTTCAGCAACATGAGCGTGATCTGGTCATCGAACACAACAACAGAATTAATGAATGCAACAGCAAAACTTCGCGATACAGGAAATCTGGTCTTGATGGACCAACATGAGACGGTTCTCTGGCAGAGTTTTGATTACCCAACTGAACACTGGCTTCCTGGAATGAAGATAGGGAATGATTACTCGAGGGGCATCGAATGGCAATTATCATCATGGAAGAGTGGTCAAGATCCTGTTGTAGGTGAATTTACATGGGGTGCTGAGAAACACAGGTATCCTCAAGGCAAACTAAAACAAGGTTCTCTGGTCAAATTCCGCGCAGCGCCTTGGAGAAATCTACAGTTAAATGGGATATCATCATTTAGCAGGAACTTGGCAGTTACATACGAAGTAATTATTAATGAAAGGGAGGCGTGTTATGCTTATAATTATGAAAACAGTTCTACGCTAATTAGGATTACCTTAAGTTCTTCTGGGAAATTTGAAAGCTGGGGCTGGGTAGAAGGTAGTAACAACTGGCAGCTTGGCGTGTCATACCAAAAAGATCCATGTGATACATACAACGTTTGTAGCGGATATGGAAGATGCATCATTGGTATAATCGACCACACTTGTACTTGTTTGGATGACACAAAATTTGTGCCTAGAAACAAAAAGAGTTGGGACATGGCTGATTGGTCAGGTGGTTGTGTTAGGCGAACACCGTTGGATTGTAAGAATGGGTCAGAAACATTTATCAAATACTCTAATGTAAAATTGCCCGACACGGATAATAGCTGGTTTAACATGAGCATGGATATGCAAGAATGTGAAACCCGGTGCTTACAGAACTGTACCTGCATGGCTTATACAAATCCTGACCCCAGTCTCGAAGGAGGGGGCTGCTTACTTTGGTTTGATGAACTCATAGACATCCGAGTGTATCCAGAAGGCACAGGTGGTATGGATATTTTTGTAAGAATGGCTTCCTCTGAATTAGGTAATATGTAATTCCTAGTAAAAGCACAATATTTTTGCATTGTTTTTGCACCCTTACAAATTACCTTTGTTGCTATACTTATATTACACAGCTACACAATCAAATCCTGTAAAGAAAGGAGGATCAAAGATTAAAATCATTTTACCTGTAGTATAAACAGAGAAACAACAGTCATCCTGAAGGTAAAAGTGCACACATGTTCACCAGCAAACTTGTCGTCCACGGGCGTACCCACCTTAAGAGGTGGGGGTGCAGCCGCCCACCCTAATTTTTTTTTTACTGTGTTATGTATATATGAAAAATCCGACCACCCCACATAAAAATTTGCAGGCGCCCCCCTTAAACTTTTAAAAATGAAGAAAGAGCAAGAATGTCGGAAACATATTGTGGGGGTGAAACTACAATGAGGTCACAGTCTAACGAACCATATGTTCTTATAGATAGATTTTTAGTAAGATTTATTCTCAAATAATCAAGTAGTTATTAGGAAGAAAAGAAAATTTATATCGAAATAGATGTTTTTGACTATTAAACAAGCTGTGGAATCCTAGAGAAAGGAAAATTACACTAGTATTTATTATGAATTGGTATATTTTTAACACATCATCCAAGTGTGAAGTCTGTTTTTCTAATGTACAGGGGTTATACCGGATGTCTCTCAAGAAGAAGCCATTGAACTTCCATTATTTAGCTTTTCTACAATTGCTAATGCCACTGCTAAGTTTTCATCTGACAATAAACTCGGAGAGGGTGGATTTGGACCGGTTTATAAGGTAGAAACTAGATTTAAGCAGTTGTATACTTTTTAACTATTTAACATTTCTATAATAATCGAATTTATATATATGAAGGCACCTTTCACTTTGTAAAGTGGTAAATCTTCAGGGTGTCTTAGAAGATGGGCAACATGTTGCAGTGAAGCGTCTCTCCAGGAATTCCAGTCAAGGTCTTGATGAGTTCAAGAACGAAGTCATATGCATTTCGAAACTTCAACACCGAAATCTTGTTAAGCTTCTTGGATGTTGCATACATGGAGATGAGAAATTGTTAATCTATGAGTACATGCCAAATAAAAGCTTAGACTCGTTTATTTTTGGTCGGCATCTTATAATATTTCACCCTTTGTTAAAGAAACCATAAGTAACTAACCAAAGCTATTTGGCAGATAAAGCACAGAGCATGTTTCTCGATTGGTCAAAACGCTTTGATATCATCAAAGGAATATCTCGCGGACTTGTTTACCTACATCAAGATTCACGATTAAGGATCATTCATAGAGATCTTAAAGCTAGCAACATTTTACTTGATCAAGATATGAACCCTAAGATATCAGACTTTGGCATAGCTAGAAGTGTTGGTGGAAACGAGAGCCAAGGAAATACAGAAAGAGTTGTTGGTACATAGTAAGACATGCGAACCAACTATCATTCTTTCTTTGTCACCAAGTATTAAGTTTTCTCTTAAAAGCACATATTCTACTCCGTGTAGTGGTTACATGTCTCCTGAATACGCATTAGATGGTATATTCTCAATGAAGTCAGATGTATTTAGCTTCGGTGTCATGGTGTTGGAGATAGTGAGTGGAAAGAGAAATAGGGGGTTCACCCAACCAGAGCATTGCAATAATCTTATGGGACATGTAAGTTCACTAGTCCAAAACTGCACCTTTTATATTTTAGCTAGTCATCTAACTTAATTATGTTGTCATATTCAGACATGGAATCTTTATAATGAAGGCAGATCAATGGAATTAATTGATGCAACTTTACGTGAATCTTGCCAACCCGCTGAAGTTTTAAGATCAATTGAAGTTGGTTTGTTATGTGTACAACAAAATGCAGGGGACAGGCCAAACATGTCATCAGTAATTATGATGTTAGACGGTGAGCGTGCATTGCCCCAACCTAAGCAGCCAGCATATTTCATGGATAGTGATTTATTGATTGGCAATTTCTCTGGAAGTACTAATCCAACTGGTTCAATCAACGAGTTAACTATCACCGAGCTGGATGCTCGATAAAAAGATTACTTTTCTATGAAAAACATTGTTATCTTCTATTAACAATTATAATATGTGTGTAACTGTTAGTCACCATAATGTTTGTCACGTACATAATGCATGTAGTGAACTATAATACCAAAGAAAACCATGTATGGGTAAAAGCATGACTATCTTTTACAAGTATGCTGTTTTAGTTTGTAATATTTAATTTTCAAATAGTAGTTTTAGGAAAATTAAAAATGCATGTGTCAAATATTTGAGCTTATAACGGCGAAGGAATATAAATGATGATAAGAACTTCGCTCTTACAATTGTAAAAGAAGATGTGCATAAGTGTGAAAACATCACATGCAACAACTCTCATATATATGTGAAGATATATAGTTATATTTTCAAACCAGTTGTAAACTAATTATCTTATAGACTATTTGAGGCTTGTCTTTACTGGTCATGTGACTTCTACTTTGTTAACGGTAGTGTAATATTGTTTTGTAATTATCACATGACCCAACTTAGCTTTCTCCGGGTTTTTTCACTCCTATATATTGAGTGTTTATTCTCTGTCACAGTTCATTTAGTTATTTTCTCACTCCCTTCTTATGGTATCAAAGCAAGGCGACCTAGCTGAAAGTGTTCATGGTTTGTATTGATTTGATGATCATCTCATAATATATAATAATCCTTATATAATGCTAACAAACCCTAACCAACTCCACTAAATAAGATAAGCGATAACTATCAAAGAATATGAAGATATGCTCCAAAAATATGTCGATAATTATGTAAATAATATCTCTAGCTAATAGTCCCCCTCAATTTGAACGTAGGTGTGAACACACGTTTAAACAGGACCGAAATGCTTCAAATAAGTAGTGTGGGAGGCCTTTGATAAAAATGTCAGCGTACTACAATGATGATGGAACGTGAAGAACTCGAATGTGGCCAATTTGAACCTTTTTACGAACAAAATGGATGTCCATTTCGATATGCTTCGTACGTTGATGTTGAACCGGGTTGCCATACAAGTATACCGCAGAAACATTATCACAATAAACCACTGTTGCCTTTTGAACCGGGACATGAAGCTCAGCGAGCAAGTTTCGTAACCATGCTGCTTCAGTAACAACATTGGCGACCCCGTGATATTCAGCCTCAGCACTAGACTGAGACATGGTAGGTTGCCTCTAGGAGAACCTGGAGATAAGATTATCCCCAAGAAAAATGAATAGCCCGGTGTAGAGCATCAGAAATCGGAACACCCGCCCCAATCAGCATCAGAGTAAGCAGTTAATGATCGACCTGGGGAGGAAGATATACGCAGCCCAAGATGAGGTGTACCATGTATGTAGCGAAGTAGCCCCTTCATGAAATTGAAGTGGGAGTCACGAGGGGCGTGCATGAATAAACATAATTATTACACGGCATAAGTAATGTCAGGACGAGTAAATGTAAGATACTGCAGCACTCCCACAAGGCTACGATACATGGTTCCATCAGGTAACGGGGATCCATCGGTGGCACTAAACTCTGAACTGGTGTCCACTGGTGTGTTGCATGGTTTGCATGTAGTCATGTTGGCCCTATGAAGTATGTCCCAAGCGTATTGTGTTTGCGAAAGAAACAAGGAGTTATGTTCACGAGTAACCGCTATGCCTAGAAAATGATGTAAAGGACCCAGGTCGGACATGGCGAATTCTTAAGAGAGATGACCAATGATGCGTTGTAACAAATTGGGTTCCGATGCGGTGAGTATCATATCGTCTACGTACAAAAGTAAGCCTGGTGAGATCCATTGGTGTATGTAAACAAGGAAGTATCACAGCGACTCCCTTGAAATCCCAAAGTGAAGAGAAATGATGAAAAAAGACTAAACCATGCACGTGGAGCCTGTTTCAAACCATAAAGAGACTTACGTAATCAGCAAACATGATCCAGATAAGCCGGATGAATGAACCCGGGTGGTTGTTGCATAAACACGGTTTCTTGAAGAGTACCAGGTAGAAAAGCATTCTTTACGTCCAATTGATGTTTGTCCAAGAGTGTGAGACCGCTAAAGAAAGCACTGTATGGATCGTAGTCGGCTTAACAACCAGACTAAAGGTCTCCATACAATCAATACCAACTGTCTGTGACTTCCCATCACACACCAACCTTGCTTTATACTCGGGAAGGCGACAAGTGGATTCGGAAAGTGAAAATCTATGGAGTCTGGTCCTAAAGTCCCACGCATGCTTGCAGTTCGCTCAGGTGATCCTCCCTTATCTTTACTAAATTTCATAGTTGTTCTAGTTTGAGAAAGGAGCTGTATAAAGAGCCATCGAACTTGAATTTATGTCGAAAAAGCCACATGGCACGTATAACCGGATGATCCGTCGGTCGTGGAACCAAATCGCAAGTTTTGTTATCCTGCAAAGCATTATATTCATCATTCATGGTGTGTAGCCAATTAGGATCCATTAATGCCTTAAGGTAAGATATGGGTACGGGTGAGATGTTGGCAGTGGTGGCAAGGTTATATTTTTGGTTTGGTTTGGTTACACCACATTTAGAGCAGGTTTGCATAGGATGGTCATTGGTATAAACGAGGGGTGGGATCGGTGTGTTTGTTGCATTGGCCGAAGTAGGTGGTGGGCTCGGTTGTGTGTTGGGCTGAGGATGTGGAGAGTGGGCCATAGGGGAAGATGGGGCAGATGGTGTGGGTGGTGTAGTGGGGGTGTGGTCCGTAGGTGGGTTATAGGTTGGTGGCTGTGTTGCAAAAGGTGGTAGCGACGGGTGGTGAGCAAGGGTGGATCATCATATAAAAATTGGTAAGAATGGGGTGTAACAGGTTCTGGGAATGTGAAAGAAGTTTCATCAAAGGTAACATGTCATGAAATGTGGACGCGACCGGTTGTTGGATCGTAACACCAGTATCCCCTAAAGTTGGGCGCGTAGCCTAAACGTATGCACCTGGTAGATCGTGGAGGCAATTTATGTGGTTATATGGCGGAGAGGTTGGGGTAGCACGCACACCCAAAAAACACGAAGGTGGTCATAAGTTGGATGGCGGCGATAAAGGGCAAAAGCGGGTGTTTGAAAGTGGAGACGTTTGGTGGGTCAAATATTGTGAAGGTAAGTGGCGGTATGCAAAGCTTCGACCCAAAAAGTGGAAGGGAGGTGTGCGTGAATGAGTAAAGCACGAATGATATCACTGAGGCGACGAATCATTCGTTCGGCTTGACCATTTTGTTGAGACGTTTGGGGACAAGAGAACCGAAAAACCAAGCCATTTTGTTGACCAAAATTTTTAAAATGATTTTCGTCAAACTCACCGCCAAGATCACATTGAAAAGATTTGATGTGGGTTTGAAATTGGGTTTTTATGAACATGTAGAATTTTACAAAATTAGGAAACGCTTCGGATTTGTTATTTAAAGGGTACACCCATACGTAATGGGTGTAGTTGTCAATTAAAACCATGTAATATTTATAATCCGAGTTGCTTGGGATGGGTGAGGTTCATAAGTCACAATGTATTATATCAAATGGTTGACACGTAACAGAATTTGAATCATGAAAAGGTAATCGTTTACTATTTGATAGTTGACAAGAATGACAAAAGAAAGAAGCTATTTTCTTATTACAAGTAATATTCAAATAACGACTTAAATAATCCAAAACATGGCTGCCGAGATGTCCAAGAAGATGATGCTATTGTGATGGGAATGGAGGCGTCCATCCTTGAGGTCCTTCAAAGAAAAACCATAAGGGTTAAATTCCACAGAAACAAGGTTGTAAGTTGTAAATTTTTGGACGGATAACAAATCTTTAATAATTTGGGGTGAGTGGATGATATGGTTAAGTTTGTATGTTTTATTTGGGTGTTGGTAAGAGCCATTATCGGATCCTTTTATTTGCAAACGTTCACCATTACCGACAAATATAGGTTGAGGATTTAAAAACAAGGGACATGAAATTTTACCGGGGTTTGAGGTAATGTGAGAGGACGCTCCAGTGTCCATGTGCCAAGTTGGGTCATTGGAGTTGATGTTCATATGTTGAAGAGCTGCTCTAATATCATATGAACTTAAACCATTGAACTGATTTGGGCCATAGGCATGCATTGGGCTGTAACCTTCCATGCTTGAATGAGAGGACTGGGCCATGTGGGCCTGATGAGCATTGTATTGGGCCTGTTGGGGATTATAAGGTGCTGATGGGTAGGGTGTGGGTGGCGGACTTGGGCTCCAATGTTACGAGCTTGAACCTTGGTTGTGTGGGCCGGAATTGTTGTACCATTGTTAATCGTAGCTTTGTCGACCATATCCTCCTGCATAACCTTGCTGGCCATAATTGTTTGGGTTGTACCCATAGCTACTGCCACCTCTACCTCTACTACTCCGACCACCTCTCCATACACCACGACCTCGACCATGATAGTTCGGGTCATAGTTGTTTCCCCGATAGTTGGAGTTGTATGGTGGGCAAGGTTTGTCCAATCCTTGTGGTTATGGAGTGTTGGTGCGATCTCCTCCGGGTGTTTAAGAGTGAACCAAAACCGAGTCACGGCTTGGTTCATGATTCGAGGGTCTTACCGCTTGTCTTCCTTTCTCCATGTAGATCTCATTTCTCGCCTCATCGCATGTGGGTGGATCATGGTTGAGAATGGTGCCTATTGAGTCGAGTTCCACAGGTAGCCCACGGATTAGTTGTAATACAAGCCGCGTCTCAGTCACCGGATGACCAACATCAGCCAATTCACCCGCAATATCTTTCAATTTCTTGCAGTATTCATCAAGACTTCCGCAACTTGCAAGTGTGTGTTTCGTGAACTCGTTCTCCAGTGCCGATGCCCTAGCGTTTTCATTGTTGAGGAAGATCTCTAGGATTTTGAGCCATATATCACAGGCTGATGATGTGTCGTCTTCAAGGGTTCGGCCAAATAAGTCATCGGACACTATGGCATAGATCCATTGTAAAACGAGCGCATTGATTTTAGCCCACTAGCCATATTTGGGATCGGTTTTTGCTGGTGGATCGGTTCCATCTATGTGATCGTAGACTTTGTACGCTTTGGCATGTAACTTGAATAGCTTAACCCACTATGAGTAGGTTACTTTCTTTCCATCGAGTGTTCGAATCTTTTGTTGGATGTTGGTTACGCTATAAGCGGGGTGTAATGTTTCTTTGTTTGAGCCGGCCGGAGCCGGTAGGTCTTTCCCCGTCACCGGCCATGATGATTGTAAAGTTGTGGGAGTGATTTAGAACCGTAGCTCTGACATCATGAAAGTGTTCATGGTTTGTATTGATTTGATGATCACCTCATAATACATAAGGATCCTTATATAACGCTAACAAAACCCTAACCAACTCCACTAAATAAGGTAAGAGATAACTATCAAAGAATATAAAGATATGCTCCAAGAATATGTCGATAATTATGTACATAATATCTCTAGCAAATACTAGCTTTTTTTTTGGAAGGCGGCAAATACTAGCTGCCACCATTGTTTCCATATATGAATTACCCTTCCTAGGCATTTCGTGTTCTACAACCTCTTCTCACCACTTTCAAGTTTCCTATTGCTCAATAAACCATTTTCAAAGAAACTGTCTTCGTACATGTTGTTTGAGAAACCATCTTATATTCACATTGTAATCTCAACACCACCGCTATTATACTCAACTACATTCGATTAGTCAATCTAGCAAACATTGCTCACTCCCACACACCAAGGTCCGAATTATAGTGACACAGTTCAAGAAATAACTTGTCTTACAACTTCTTGTAGGCTCGATCAACAGAAGGAGGCAAAAAAAAATGTTGGTAGTTTTAGTGTTATCCACGCATATTTTAGTGTATTATATTAACTTGTTGATCAAGTAAGTAATATTAGAAATTAAACGAGTTAGGTGTCGTGGGATTGCTTGCTTGATTTAATTCTAAATATTATTTGAGTTATTAAACTTGGGCCTTACTGATAATATTAGTTGGACTCACATAATGTTCAAGACTTGGGTTGTTGGGCTCCACTAAGAATGTTGTTAATTTGTGCCAAAATAAGTCCATAAAAGTACGTAGATCAAACAAGAGTTTCTTTGTTTCGTTGGATGCTCTCTATCATTTCTTGATTACAACAAAAAGGAAAGGAAGGTTCTTTGTTAGTTGAAAATCTTCTTTCTTTTTCTCATTTGAAACAACAAACAAAAAGTTCTCACGGGTACTTTAAGATTATCATAGAAAATCATGATTTTAAACAATAATCCTTACTCTATCAATGGATCCCTTTCTAATCCGAAAAATCACTCGCACTACAAAAAAAGGGTATTTGAGACAGAAAAAATATTGTCTTACACTCTCAAATCAGTCTTTATGGATATCAAAGATTGATTTCGCTAGTCCCAAGTCAGTCCTAAATACCCAGTAGATACTCGAATTACTAACTATTTTTTGTTTGGATTGTGTGCTACCAACACAGACTCAGTCTCCTAGACACATAAAGTCAGGCATTAATTTATCCCCCTATAGAAAGTTATTGTGCATATAACCCGTGAGATAAATTTATCTAATAGTTATTACGTGATACTGAGATAATCCACGTGGGATTTTTTGTGTTTGAAGATTAAATCCGACTAAGGTATGTATTGGTTCGTATTTATGTTCTAGACTACGAAGTCAAAAAAAAGGAAGTTAGTGAAAGGAATGAGGAGCCATCAAGTTAGGCTAGAACAATTAGCATATGAATAAATGATTTTTCTTCTAGACTGGTTGAGAAGGGGCAGAAGATCGAAGGTAGCTAAACACTTGCTGCACAAGGGATTGTTTGTTGACAGAACAATGTAGAATCAAAGAAATGAGAAGAATAACTACCATGCTTACACATGTTGTTTAATGGAAGGATTCAATTCAACAACATTAAATCAAGTCCAAGAAAACCAATATCTAAAACTTACATTTGAAGAAAACAAACTGGTACCATGGGGGAAGAGAAAAGTAGTGGAGTAACCACCAACAAACACACGTCGAATCTTCCATGCAAAACTATAACACGTACAAACTACACCGTTCGGGTCATGAAGATGAAGGCTACTTCTAATTTGCACAAGTTAGAGGATGTGATTGATCCATGTAATAACTATTAATTCTTCCGAGAACCGCCTAGCAATTGCTTTACTATTCCAAGGATTGCCCATAGAACTCGTGTTATATGGCACGAACAGTGAAATAAATTACCAAAAAAGATGTTGGCAGTAGTTCAATCCCGCTCAAGGTGTTGATCGAGTACACGTAGCAAGAAATCAAACCTTCTTTAAATAAATCGAAGGTTTCAAGATGAAGGATTGAATTAGAATTATTAAGTTTGCATGAGAAATCTTTGTCCATATCTACTTCTCTTGGAATGGTAATAGAAGAACTAAACCTTTACACGAGTTACCCAACATGTTTTGTAAGGCCCCAATTTCAGACAACCTCACACTTGGTTTCATAAACATAATCATAATTCTTAAACTTAAAATTTCATTAAAACAAGCAGCAAAAACATAATTTCATTCAATATTCTAATTATGATTACTCATCTATTACATAACATGCATTCATTGTTCAAACATAGATATCATAATTAAACTTTAAAAACAACATGCTAGTCTCTAATCCGGGAGTTTCTTCATGCCCAGTAATCATCAACACAACGACACTTGGATTTACCTGACATGCATACTAAAAGTCAAATGTTGCTGAATGAGCTCTTGTTTTACTTTAAAACATCAATTCATTAATATCTGAAGCCTTTAAAGTATGACCATATTGAAAAATATCATATAGTGGTATTACACATTATTAAGACATCACTGGCTTAAAAGCCATAACTTATCTACCTAGTGTACTTCATCATGGGTAGCATACATTATTCATATCTTTTGGCAAGGCAAGCTAATACAAGCACTTGGCAAGCTAACATTACCAAGCAGTGCACTAAGCAAAGAAAGCTAGTAACCCTTGCACTAGACTAAGCAAAGCAAGCAAATAATTCATGTAGTGCATAAAGCAAAGCTAGCTTATAATCCATGCAGTACGCTAAGCAAAGAAAGCTGATAATTGATGTAGTGCATTAAGTAAAGCAAGCTGATAATCTATGCAGCGCACTAAGCAAAGTAACCTGTAAATTTTCTAAGTAAATCATGTGAAGATTCCTTTAAGCCTTATTTAACTTTGATTATTTGTAGTAGGTATAACTAAGCATGAATTCCTCAGGGATGTGGACCATAGGATAACACATGGGAAAATGTTCCAAGTGAACAAATGCAAGCGATTTTGGTTAATGCAGATGAATTGGTCTAATGCGGATAGGTTACTTCAATCGAGGGTGGGCTTTTTAGTTAATCAAGTGTTGGGTCAATACGGGTAACAATAAATACGGGTAACAAAGGTAATGGAGTTAAGCAACTAATTTTTATAACACTTGAGAAATACGGCAAAGTAAATACATTGATTTGTATTCTCCGATGTCCACTACTTACTTGGGTGGTAACAACCAAATTGTAATTTCATATCATTAAATAACTAATTACCTTAAGTTTACCCATGTGATAACTACCTATGCCACTATTATGAAACCTAGATACACATATGGTTTAGACCACTTATCATATGCTATGTGATGTACACTTTCAACTTCACATACTATTCCTGTCAATCATACTAAGTAGGGGCCTTAAATCCTCATGCATGTATGGTTTTTATACTAAGGTTGTGTTTGATTTTGGCTGACCGGCTGACTCGGTCAGCGGGTCAGCCCGTTTGTTTTGTAAAAATTATGCTGCTGACCGAGTCACCCGGGCTGACCACCCTTTGTTTTGTGGCTGACCCGGTTCAAGGGCCTCCCAATTTGCGAACAGCCCCTAACATAATGGCATTTAAAGTATAAAATTAAACTAAATAAGATTTTTTACTTTTGAGATATTGGTCAAATACACACATATATAACAAGGTTCCATCATGAAAACCTATTAACCAACTTTATTATATCAATGACAACTCTACATCATCAACTAGCATGGGTGTGAAGTTAAACATTCCATTCTCCCATCTTCATCCAACTTCAAGTTTCCTTCCACATAAACTAATATATGCATGTAACAACGCTTAACATAGCAAGCACATACAGTTATTCATGGTGATCATTCTAATAGGATTCTAACCTCTCATGCATGCCCAAAACATCGAATTCCTATAGTTGCATTAACAAACTTTCCTCACTTGGAGGACCTGGCCTAAAAGATCCATATTCCACCGAAACTACCAATAATTCATCATTCATACGATTCATCTCACCTATATTGATCATAATAGTCTAGTAAACATCATTAGAAATCAAAATCCAATGTTATTGAAAACTAAAGTTTTCTCTTTTGGTAAGGTATGAACAAACATATCCAAATCACAAATTTCTTATGCCATTCACATAAACAATAAACAATAACATCAATTAAGACCAATAAGAACTTTTACTTTTATCTATTTCAGGTTAAAAGATTGAATGTATGAACCAGGATTTGTGTATACATAAAGTTCATGAGAAATGTTGTATTGGTATGAAAATTCTTACCCTAACCATGTAGATAATCACAAAAGATGCTTCTAACCACAATGTTGTAATCGATTGAGCCAAAATTTGATGAATATGTTTGTGAGGTACCGATTTCAAAAAAGAGCAGGGGGTCAACGGTCGCAAAGTGGGGGTTTTTGGGGCATTAGGGTTGGTTTTATTATTTTTTACAAAATATTTGATAAAACCTCTTAATTTATTTATTTACATAACCACCCTTAAAAATGATTATCCATTAAACTTAATTTTCAAAACAACTAAAATGAGTTTCACAAGCTCTTTTATGATTTTTGATTCAAGAACAAACCTAGTTCAATTGACATGGATAAAGTTGAAATTGATGTTGTTGATGATGCTATGATGTTAGTTGTATTGTATTGATGCTTGTTTATGTAGGTTATGCAAGAATTTCATGGAATTGACGTGTTGTTCGTACCTTACTATAAGTTGAAACTTTTATACATGAGAATTAGGAATTTTGATGAATTGTTGATGTTTATCATGTTTAGATGATTGCTATGAACTAGAATAGGTATAAAGTTAATAACTTTATGATTTAATTGGATGGTAGATTGATTGTAGGGAGTTACTTTCGCGTATGGGAAACTTTATTGATATGAATCAATGGATCTTGTGAATTGGTTATGTATATGATGTTAGGATCGTGCTAGAATGCTTTGATGATGTTGAATGTGTTAGAATGCGTTACTTGGCTCATGTGGATACTTGATTGATCATTTGGGAAATCTAAGTTTTATGAAATATTGCACAAGTATTGAGTTTATATTAGGAGGTTACGGAATCATGATTGGGATTATACCCGATCATTGTTATGTATGTTAATTAGTACGAATCATATTGAGAAATGTGATAATGAACATCACACACGCATGCAAATCTAAGGCCCTTACTTAGTAGGATTGGTAGGGTTTAGGGTTATAAATCGTGAGTGGCTTCACATGGCATGTACTGCATGATTAAACTCAATGTGTGATTTGTTAATTGGGATTTAGTTATATTTATGTTGAGCATGATGTTTGGTCGGGATTTGTGTATGTTGTATGATATTCTATGTTGGTATGATGATCTTCATAGAGCTTAAGATTCATAATGTGGCAGACGTGAATAACTTCTTTGATAATCATGGTCAATGAGTTGCTATTTTTGATTAAAGAAGATTTTAATTAACATGTCATCAATGGGTCAAACGGGTCAACTTGGTCAAATGTGTCTTTGTTTTCCAAAAACCTTGGGTCAACATGTTTATTGAACACTTAGAGATTGTCAAGATTTTCTAGTTACACGTACTTATGTACTCACGTGTGACATCTCGTAATTTTGTTAAATAAAAGTTAACCTCGTTAAAATCTTTTAAAGACCTTTTATGTCTTTTGTGAAACTTTGAGGACTTGTTATGCATGATAATTAATTTGGAAGTTAACCAATTAATTTAATAAATA
>BJCO01000609.1:0-18960 GCA_018326465.1 Flaveria floridana | reverse complement strand
GGTCTGGGGAGGGTAGGTGTAGGCGAGTCTTTCCTCTATCTTGTTAGGTAGAGAGACCGCTTCCAAAGACCCCCGACTCGATAGCAAAAGCCATACTGATAGCAAGACATCATACAATAAATCATACAACACATAGCATACAGTATACAAAAAGCCATATCGATAGCAAGACATCATACAATAAATCATACAACACAAAGCATACAGTACACAATAAATCATACAACACATAGCATACACATAGCATACATAAATCATACAACACAATAAAGAGACCCCCGACTCGATAGCTTAAGCTTGTTTATTAAACGAGCCATATTATCAGTCAGAACTCATTTAAGCTCGATTTGATTCGAGCTTTAACGAGACGATATCAAATGGTTCACGAGCTAACATAACTCATAAATCGTCTACTCCCCTAGCTACTTGTATCAAAGCTAAGGCAATGAAAGAAAAGAAACATATTCATGCTAGAAACCATTTACCGCTTTGAATATGCATAATTTAATATTTACACTATATTATTAACATCATCCTTTGATCCCATAAAACACACTAAATCCCACAAAGGCAGAAATCGTGTAACTAATTCTTTAATTCTTGTCTGTATCAAAGATTAACACATGTTATGATTTTCAAACCATCAAAATCAAATCCTTGACTTTTAAAGTAAGAGAAGAAATGTAAAATTTGAGTAAATTAAAATCACCATCCAATGACCCGATTTCTATTTTCTTTTTAAATTCCCACAAATCTTTCACCTACTCCATTGACATTGTGACACTTGAAAAACCATAACACATGGATCTTTACCCATTTAGCCACGTCACCCCAAAAACAACATATACTAAAAAGTAAAAGCCAAACAAGAAACACCACACTACTCCAATCTCCCAACCTCAATCCTTCACATGTGAACTTCACCGAGTCACTCGTTCTACTCAACTCGGTCACCATACCGAGTCGACTCACTCCCACCACCCCTTCATCCGAATTTCTTAACCTTTACCATCCCAATTTCATCATTCAACCCTTCAACCATCTCCCAAAGGGTCTCAACCAACATCTTTTTAACTGAAAATAACTGCCACAATCTCTCTTTACAAGCAATTAACCGATCCAAACCAGAAGCCAACTCAACCGAGTGGTTAGAACTCAGCGAGTCAACCCGTCCTTTCAACTCGCTAACTCGGACCATGATCCCATTCACCATTGATAAATAATCATTCACCAACAACTCCATCACACCATGAACCAATAACCTATCTTTTTCCACATGTAATTCATCAGGAACTTTGCATACTTCTTCAATCACACCAATTAACAATCCAAATTCTCTGATCAAACCACCGTTCATCAACAAAGATATCGATTCGTGTCGCTTCTCTTTCTCACAAGACGATGAACATGCAAAAAAAGCGACGTTTTTCGACGCGAAAACGATCGTTTCGATGTAGCGAGCGTACCACCGGACCCAACCGGAGAGGACCCACGTGGCGGCGGACGCGCCGTCGCGGAAGGCGGAGAGATTGAGGTGGTTCCGGCCGCCGGCGGTGGTGGAGATGACGGAGATCAGGTGGTCTTTGAGGATAAAGGGGCCACGTGTGATGATGTGGTGGATGGTGTAGAGGCACTTGAGGGCGACGGTGGCGTTGGTGGTGCGGTGGAGGCGGTGGATTAAGGAGGTGATGATGACGGAAGCGGTGGCGCGTGAGCTGTCGCCGAGGGAGAGTACGGTGGCGATGCGGTGGTCGTTGGGCGGTGACGGTGAGTGGGTGGTGGTGCGGACGACGGCGATGCGGAGGTGTAGGGTGGTGGGGTGTGAGAGGAGTGTGAGTTTTGTTAGCGTGATTTTATCTCTAATTATGTTGATAAAATCTCTCATGTTTGTTATGATAAATTGATGGTTAATGATAAGCTATTGGTGAAGTTGATGAAAATGGAGGTTTTTACTTTTTAGAGATGGAGAAATTGACCGTTTGGTGATAAACGGGTATAAATAATAATGGATGTTTGAAGAAAGTTTTATGAAAAGAAGAGAGGTGTGATTTATCATTAATTAAAGGTTAAAAGTAATGCTTTTCTTTGGCGCTCGATTTAAATATTGGAATAGAGTAATGTCAAAAAAAATTTGAAGAACAGAGCTTCTTGAAATCTATCAGCAGTGGTTACCCTGGATTGATCTAGCCATCAGTCGCAAGTCATACATTCAGATGCGTGGAAACCGGAATGAATCTATAAACCCTAGCCCCCATCAGGATCAAACCCTTGATGAAACCTCAAATCAAACCCTCACCTGGATACCGCAGAAGTTAAATGGGGAGGGTGGGAATGGAGTAATGTCAAATGATTGTTGTTTGTTAGTTTAATCAAAAGAGTAAATTACGCGAATGGTTTCATATGTGGTATGTGATCATAACTTTTAACTTTATTTTGAGCAGCCTAGTTCATTTTCGAAAAAAAAAAGGGGGGGGGGGGGGGGGGGGGGGGGGGGGGGGGTTGGATAAGCAAGGAAATAAGCACAATGAGATAACCACAACCCATCAACCAAGTATACTTACACAATTAGAACATCAAAGCTAAATTACAATACAAAATTTATCCCAATACTCTCATTGTAACGTCCCCAAGAATCCCTATTTTTCACCCATAAGTAACTCGTTGTCTTTATCTCTTGCTTTAGCTGATATAATGTTATTCTCCTTCAAATAAAAACTTTCATTCCTATTGCATTTACAACTTCTTTTTTAGTAACCCCAAAGTCGATATGCTTATACACTTCTTGCAAATACCGTACAGAGAAAACGAAATGGGTGATACTAGTACAAGAGATTATAGGTTTAATTGATTATAGTATTTTCTAATTTTAACTTATTGTACTCTTTCATCCAATAGTATACAAGTAGTATTGGAGATTATAGGTTTAAATTATTATTTTAAGAATAAATAAACACAGAGTAGAAAGTATATGTTTATCGATTATAATAACTTTCAAGTTATTATGATTTCCCTAACAAAAATATATTTTTTGATAAGTTTATATTAATTAACGATAATGTCAGCAGTAGTGTTTTGTGGTTATCGTAGTTCATGGCATGGTTTTTAGTTTTTACATCCTCTGCAACGCGAGAAGGCTTAATTCTAGTTTTTTCTAAACAACAAAGACGAATATGTTTAATTAAATAGGTCATGGTTATTAAAAACCAAGAGATACCGATGGAATACGTGTAGTATATGGATTAGGTATATTGAATCGGTGGATCATATTCTCGTCACATGTGCTTTTGGATAGAAAATTCAGGCTGTCGTTACAAGTTGGTATAAGAACCCGATGTGAAATGTTTCCTCGGCCCCTGAAGTCTTGTCGTTGGCACAGGTGGTCTCAGGTTCCTCCAAGCTAAAAAATAATAATCCATTGCGTACTTATGGTATCGTTGTGGTATGTTTAACGAGAGTAGTCTTCAAGTGGTAGAGACTATGGATGAGAAGAAAGTCAACTCATTTGGTGATGTAAAAGTTAAAGTAGAACTTGATGACGTTGATTGGCAAACATGATGTAATTTTAATCTCTATTAAGTTTATTGGTGTTATGATGTGTATGCCCTACCATCTTGCTGGTGGCAGATCTTATTTTGCTTAATAAAGTTTTATCTTTGTCTGGAAAAAAAGTTAGGTTATTTAAAAAAAATTAAAAAAAAAAACTTGAGTTGCAAATGAAAATGGTGGAAAACCAAAAGCTAACCCTTCAAAATTCATAACTTTTTCTTTCAACGTAGAAACTACTTGCAATTCTCCTTTCCTCATATTTTTATATGAATTATGATCCGTTACATTTAAGTATTATATCATTATATATGTTTTCAATGATGCCCTGTAAAAGTTATATTTTTTATTATATTAGATATCCGTGTTTTACATGGGTTGAAATAAAAAATTATATATATGTATAATCTAATATATGTTATAGATAACATATCAATAAAATTATTACATATAATAAACATATTTAAGTTATAAACAATATTATTAAAAAAGATTTTATTATTCATAAATATCTATAAAACTATTTATATACATTTATAAGGAATTTTAGTTTTAACAATTCTTAAGTACAAATTAAACTATATTTTAACAAAGTTAATTCTCATTAAAGTATTTTTAAAAAAATGTTATTTATTTTTATAAAAAGAAATTATTTTCATTAGTATGATATTAAATGAGAGTTATTAGGGAAAAAAAATTAAAGTCTAAGATTTTTATCAAAATTGTAATTCATTATGGTGGTGTCAGATGAACAATCCTAGTTGACGATAACGTGCACATGCTAGAAATTAGTCATGTGACACATAGAGATTTTGTTTTATTAGATTAGATTTTCTGTTCATTATATACAAAATTACAACCTAAATCTCTCTAATCCATTCATCACCTTAGCGATATTCTCTTAGCTCATTATTTGGCAACCCTTTTTTGTTTTCCTCACATGTGAAGCAAGACTTATAATTTCACAGAGCGTATGCAGTTTAAATTTTACTTGTATTCACGGGTTTCTTCCAGAATGTTTGGATGTTTTTATTAGATCTTTTGTCTCCTCCATGTTATGGACGTACATTGTGAGAGGTTTTGTTTAGCCTCTGTTTACAGAATGATTGCCTTTTATTTGGTTTCTTGGACTTTTGTTGTTGTTATTGCGGATTTCGGTTGGTATACTTTGGATTTCTAGTAATTGGATCGAGTTCTATAGACAAGGAGTACAAACAAAATTGGGTAGAAAAAGAAATGAATCAGGTGCCACTTGAAATATATATAGTGTAATGTATAAAAAATCATCAATTAAAATTGTTATAGACAATCATACAATGATACAAACTACCACCTCTCATTAAAGACCTTATTTGATAGCCCACTATGAAGATAATGGCTCCCAATTTTCGGTTATTTTAGTTTTACCAAAGTAAGTTTAGTAAAATTGGGTTCACTTAAAATCAAACCACATACTAAATAGATATTGATATGAGTAAGGATGTGTGTAGCGCATATTCAACAAGAAAAAAGTTCTAAATCACCAAGAAACCTTGGTAGTTTGAGGGATCTCAAGCCACTTGGACCAAAGAGGGTTCAGCAACACCGATAACGAGGATGAGAGGCAATGGCTCGAGTAGGGTTCAAAGGGCAAATCTCTAGCGAATGTTAGGCTAAATGGTGAAAAGTTAACTATATTTGATGCCCAAAAAAAGTTGTCAAAACGAATAAAAAGTTGCTACTGATCTTCTAGAAATTTTGACCAACAACCACCTCGGTCTTTTTGTTCTAGTTTATACAACAATAGCAACTAGGTTCTTCGATAGTAATTGAGATCGGTAGCATTGTTTATTTGTAGTGGACGGGAGTGGTGATTTTCTGAATGATGATGGTCATTATGAGGTTGGGTTATTAATCGACAAAGAGAGCGAGATGGAGAGAGTTGTTTATTTGTCAAAAAGGGTTCGAGTTGGAGACTTACAAGTAAGAGTTAATTACATGGATGGTCCATGTGGTTACCCAAATCAAGTTATTAAACGCACCAGCACCTCTTAGATCTTGATAAGATTGTCTGGTAGCTCTGTTTAGGAAGGGAGCGGGCTCAGTTGAGTTTTAGGTGGCCATCATGGTGAAATTTCATGCGGTTGTGCTAGAAAAACAAATGTGCTCGGGATTTTGGTGGCGATGGAAGAAGAATAGGTGGGATGGTGAAGATAGATATGGTCGTGAGTGGTGGTAGGGTTCACCGATCGTCCTCGTGGTATGTCATGTTTTCCCCTATGGTCCTCATCGGCAATTTGGTCATTTCATAGCAGCCTAACTGAAAAAATTAACAACTATCCAATTAACAGACCATTTATGTTACGGTTGAGTGAGCAGCATCGACCATCTGCATAATATCTCAAACCCGTGCACAAAAGTTGCTATAAGAGCAAACCATAAGGACAATGCGTGTAATTAACTACTAAAATAGTATTAGCGATATATATTTATTATTTATTTGTGTTTATTTGGTTCATAATATCCTTCCTTATATGAAGGCTAGTTGGTTAGGAAGGTAGGATATATATTGTATTCCTCTGTTACGTTTCAAGGCAAGCAATACAAATCAATTATCCTTTATGGTAATCAGAGCCTAAAAACCCTAATTTTTCTTTCTTCTTCCTTCATTCAGTCGCATCTTGGTTCCCACGAGCCATGGCTGACGACGAAGGAGTTAACAATCCATCCAACCCCAACGAAAACAACAAAACATCAACAAATCCCGCTTACTCTGTCACCAACATCACTACCAAGCTTCGAGTCTTAGATGGCAAAAAAGTTACCTACAAGGTGTGGGTGAAGATGTTCAAACTTCATCTACGTGTGTATAAGGTCCTTTCTCACATCGATGGCTCAGCACCTCCTAATGAAGACGATCCTACATATCCCGCATGGCTAGAACTCGATGCCCTTGTCATCCACTGGATATGCAATTCGATCTCAGACGATTTGCTCGGTCGAATACTTGATGATGATATCATGGCAAAAACTGCACGTGGCGCATGGTTAAAGATTCAGGGCGTGTTCATCAACAACAAACATGCACGTGCAGCCACCTTGGAACAAAAATTCACAAACACAACTTTACAATTGTGCAAATCGTTTGATGATTATTGTACCACCCTTAAAAACATTGAAAGCCAATTAGCAGATGATTATTGTACCACCCTTAAAAACATTGAAAGCCAATTAGCAGATGTTGATCAACCGATCACTGAAACCCGCCTCGTGATCCAAATGGTCCGTGGACTACCTACTGAATACGATACTGTGGTGGCCATGATTAACCAAAACAAACCTACATGGGATGAAGCTCGAGGAATGATAGAATCCGATCAACAGAGACAAGCTGCACGTCCCGACCACACCTGTGATTCAATCCTCGTTCATATCAACAATTCCTCGAGTTCTCCCAGTAACAACAACCAATCAACTGGTGACTATGGTCATTCTCCTTATCCAAACGGATACCGGGGCGGGAATTATGATCCCGCAAAGGCTGCTCGGGGACGTGGACCACGACAACATGGTAGCCGGACCACCACTTGAAGGGGCGACGGCTATGGTGGCCGTCGAAACACATACAGAGGGCAATCTTGGAGAACATTGGGCCAATAAAACTTTCAAAGTCACAATATAGGCCAACAACAAGCTTTTTACAATTTGGGCCAATCATTTAACCAATAACAGCAGCCCGCTTGGCAGCCTCCACCTTCACCTTACCCTTCAAATCCAGCACAATACAACCCCCAGTCCCAGATGCAACAACAGGCCCATGTCGCCTCTAATACCCATTATCCGCCCGGGTATGGCCCTGTTCCCTCTAATGCTTTGAACCCCCAAGACCTCGGGAATGCTCTTGCAAACATGACCATGTCGTACATGGATCCACAATGGTACATGAACACGGGAGCCACATCTCATATCACTTCCGATCAAAATCACTATCACTTCTTGTTCAATTACAAATCCTATTTTTGTCAGAAATGGCCAACAATTGCCAATACAAGGGTCCGGAAATATCTTTATTAAATTCCCAAACAAAACCTATAAACTTAACAAGATTGTTCACTCCCTAAAAGTTATCAAATACCTTACATCCGTTAGACAATTTACAATCGATAACCAAGTAAAAATTAAATTTGATCCATTTGGTTTTTCTTTGAATGGCCTCCAGGATGGACACCTCCTTTTCCGTCACAATAGCATTGGAGACCTTTACCCGCTCACACCTCTGGATTTTAACTTGCTATCATCATTAAGCCCAACCCCATGGCATGATCGTCTTGGACATGCCGGGCAATCAACTCTTAAAATTTTAAGTCGCTCTTTGTTTGGTTTTTGCAATAAAACGAATGTTTGTTATTCATGTCAAATTTCTAATAGTAAATATTTACCGTTTTTAGATTCTTTGTCTTTTACGTTTCAAACTTTTGACATAATTCATTGTGATCTTTGAACTTCACCCGTGTTGAGTAACTCCGGTTACAAATATTATATGGTATTGATCGACAATTATAGTCATTATGTTTGGATTTACCCACTAAAATATAAATCCGACACATTTAATTCTTTTACCAAGTTTCATAAATTCATAAAAACCTAATTCAATCTTTCAATTAAAAACTTTCAATGTGACCTAGGCGGAGAATTTGACAACAATAATTTTAAAAATTTTGCGAACCAAAATGGCCTCCAATTTCGTTTCTCTTGTCCTTAAACCTCTCAACAAAATGGTAGGTCGGAACGTATGATTCGTCGTCTAAACGACATTGTACGCGCTATTTTATTTCATGCACATCTTCCACCTACTTTTTGGGTTGAGGCACTACACACCGCCACTTACCTCCATAACATTCTACCCACTAAACGTCTCCACTTCCAAACACCCGCTTTTGCTCTTTATTTAAGACACCCGACATACCATCACCTTCGTGTCTTCGGATGCGCTTACCATCCAAACATGTCCGCCACTCAAGATAACAAACTCTCACCTAGGTCCATCCGTTGTGTTTTTTGGGGTTACCCATCCGACTTCCGTGGCTATCGTTGCTATGATCCTAAAACGGGAAAAGTTTACTTGTCTAGACATGTTGTATTTGATGAACAAACATTCCCTTTTAAAGAATTGTCAAACGATCATACATGTGGGTTTCTTGATAATGATAACGAACTCACCCAACCATAACCCGGACCAACCTTCACCACCTTAAACTCACGTTACCATAAACCACTCGGTCCAAATTACACCCACTAAACCCCCCCCCCTGTCACCCAAACATTCGGCCCAATCACCTCTTGACCAAGCATCCCTAATCACCAATGTCCAACATACAAACACTCCGGCCCAAGTAACAAACCCAACTCCCACAAATAATTCCGATGACAGTAGCAACATCCCACCTGCACAGACTCCTCACCCCATGCAAACCCGTTCCAAATCCGGAATTATAAAACCAAACCCTAAGTATAAGCTCTCTGTCATCGGCAACATCTCCCCTATACCAACCACATATAATAAAGATTTAACGAACCCTAATTAGCTACATGCCATGAACGATGAATATAGTGCTTTGCAAGTTAACAATGCATGAGAGCTAGTGCCTCGACCAACTGATCAACCTGTGATACGATCGATATGGTTATTTCGTCTTAAATTTAAAGCAGATGGTAAGCTTGACAGGTACAAAGCTCGGTTAGTGTGTAACGGTAAGTCTCAAACCCCAGGAATTGATTGCATGGAAACATTTAGTCCGATGGTAAAACCAGCTACCATTCGTACCGTTCTTTCATTGGTTGTGTCACGCCAATGGCCTATACACCAACTTGATGTCAATAATTCTTTTCTGCATGGGCATTTAAAAGAAACAGTTTACATGAACCAACCTCCCGGGTTTATTGATCCACAGCTTCCACATCATGATTGACGATTAAATAAATCTTTATATGGAGTTAAAAAAGCTCCACGGGCATGGTACACTCGCTTCTCACACTTTATTATATAGTTGGGCTTTCGTAACAGTATATGCGACACTTCCCTCTTTGTGTTTCAGCATAGTGGGGATATTGCATACCTTTTATTGTATGTGGATGACATTGTGTTAACAGCAAACAAACCCGAGCTTCTATCTCTTCTGATCTCTCGGCTCTCGTTAGAATTTTCAATGTCGGATCTTGGACCGCTTCATCGTTTTCTGGGTATATCAGTCACTAGGGATCATAAATCTTTCTTCTTAGGTCAAGAACAATATGCCAAAGATATTTTACACCGAGCAAATATGACATCTTGCAAACCGTGTCACACTCCCGTTGATACAAACACCAAATTAAGTGCTCATGATGGTCCTCTTCTTAGTGATGCCACTATGTATCGCAACCTTGCTGGTGCCCTGCAATACCTTACCATCACTCGTCCTGACATCTCGTATGCGGTTCAACAAATTTGTCTGTTTATGCATGCTCCACGGGAACCACACCTCACCTACATGAAGAGAGTCCTGCGGTATATTAGTGGTACGTTTCACATGGGTCTACGGATCTGCGCATCCACTTCTACATTGCTCGTTGCTTACTCTGATGCCAACTGGGGGGTGTCCTGACACATGACGTTCCACATCTGGATATGGTATTTTTCTTGGTGATAACCTTATCTCGTGGTCCTCTAAGAGACAACCTACTATTTCCCGATCCCATGCCGAAGCAGAGTACCGTGGGGTAGCCAATGCAGTGGCCGAAGCCACATGGATTCGCAATCTCCTTCTTGAGTTGTGGGTTCCGATTCAACAAGCCACCATTGTCTATTGTGATAATATTTCTGCTATTTATTTGTCAGGCAATCCAGTTCAGCATCAACGTACTAAGCATGTAGAGATGGACATTCATTTTGTGCGTGAAAAAGTTCAACTCGGGCAAGTTCGGGTTTTACATTTTCCATCGGCTCTTCAATATGCCGACATATTTACGAAGGGGCTTCCAAGATATCTATTTGAAGAGTTCGATCCAGTTTAAACGTTTCCAGCTATCAACGTTCAAACCGAGGGGGAATATTAGCGATATATATTTATTATTTATTTGTGTTTATTTGGTTCATAATATCCTTCCTTATATGAAGGCTAGTTGGTTAGGAAGATAGGATATATATTGTATTCCTCTGTTACGTTTCAAGGCAAGCAATACAAATCGATTATCCTTTAAATAGATCATAACTATTATAGAACATAAGTATTATGTTATTTCTAATATTCTCCTCGTCTATTTGACGTATGTTCATATGTTGATGCTAACATCTCTCCGTCTTCATAAGCCCTCACATGAAACAATATTGAATGTTGTCGTGTTCATGCTAATAATTTAGGTTTAATTTTGAATCCGCTCAAATGTTTGGTTTGGTATCTTGTTTGATATATCTTGTTTTGTGCAACATGTTGTAAAGTACTTTGATTTTGTATATGTTTAGCTAGCAAAATTTGATATCAATTTGTGCAATGTCACAATCAAACTAGATGGCACATGCAATGCGACAAAACAACATGGTAGGAAAATAAGAATATACAAAAAATAAACTAACCCTTGATTGCAAAATTACCAATTTTGCCATGGTTACATGTGAATACTATAATAAAAATAATTGATTAGATGCTAGAACAAGAAGCGATTTGCACCAGATTTTTGGTGAAGCACATGAGATAGGAAGTTGTCATCTTCAATGCACAACAGCCCACTTCTTTACATGTTTACTTGCGTTTTGTGCCTGCCAGATTTTACCAATCAAATTTTGGTAATTAAGATCATTAATTAAGTATATAACAGTAAAAACTGATTATCAGTTAAATCCTAAGCCTAGTGATATTGCCACAAAAGTGGTGTGATTTCAACTTCTTATTTAGTTGAAGTTGATGATCAGAACTAAGTTTAAAGTTAATTTGAATGAACTAACCTCCAATTCCCAATTACAACGACTTGTAATGACAGCTAATATAACGGTTTGAATTGCAGTTCCTCCAAAGATCATCCCGGCCCAAATGCCCTAAAAGTATGTACGCGTTAGATCTTTTGCATCTCGAGACGTTAATTACTTAAAAAACTAAATAAATGAAAATAATTCTTCTCAATCGAGTTTGCCTAACTCGATGTACTTTTACAAGTATTAAAGATTAATATTTTTATATGTTATCTGACTCGTCCAGTTTACAACATCTAATATAGCTATTATAGCGTTAATGAAATTGAAAGAAGAGGATAATAATTTACCATGACCCCAAGATGAAAAACCCATCCCATGGCAAGTCCCATAGGGACTCCTATTAAATAGTAACATCCTAAGTTGATGTATGCTACATATGACTGCCATCCGGATCCAACCGCAACACCTATTACATTAAACCATTTACATGTTAGAAATTATAGATAAACACAAGTAAAAATTATAAATATTTATGGTCACTTTGTAAGTATGTGGTACCTGAGAGAACGGGTTGAACGCTGTTTAAAAGAATAGTGAAAGCCAAAAGAAGCGAAAGTTTGCTTACAGCTTCCAACACAGGTTCGCTATTTGTGAATATTAACGCCAGCTCGTTGTGGAATAACATGATTAGGAGCCAGAAGACAAGGCCTATCATCGTGGACGTGGTAACTGAAACGATGGTAGCGAATTTAGCGCCTTTGCCATTGCCTGCTCCTAACTCGTTTGCAACCCGGACTCTGAATCATATAATCACATAAATATTACATGTAAGTGCGAGATACACTATCAACAATATGTATTTGTATTCACATCATTTTTTGTCAAGTTATTCATACACATATAGATATGTAAAATGTAAAATGTGTTTACAAAGAAATAAGATATTAATCCAAACACAAATTTTTTTAGTAATACATACCCTGTTCCAGCAAAGAATCCAAGAGGAATCATGAGTTCAAATCCGTTGATAGACATGCTACACAAAAAAAATTTATATATATTAATCGGTCATATGATAACATAATAATTATAAGTTTAAATCTTATTACTAAATCTTATTGCTTTATGTTTTATGCAATAAAGATATATTTTTAACTTTGTAAAGTGATAATAAAAAAATTATTAATTTAAAAGAATAGAAACAAAATTGTATAACTTTTGAAGAAAATTGTATAACTTTTGAAGAAATAAGTACAGATTTAACTGTAAAAAAGTATGACATCATTACTATCACAAATTATAAAATACAGAATTAGATAACTTTTTTTTGGTCCAGATAAAACCAAAAAGAGGATGTAACAGGTAATAAAGGGCTGTAAATGGACAACACATACAAAGACACTTACTAGCGAAAGAAAAGATGATATGATAGTCATGTTTTTGTATTTATCTTTGCATATTGATGAATAAAACTTAAAAAGAAAACAATATTCGTGGTTATAAATAAGGAAATCATCATTTGCTTATTATTTAATATACAAAAAGTAGAAGAAGATAAAATAAAAGATAAATGGTGTTACCATATGGACAAGGCATCTACTGCAATTTTTGCGTTCTCCAAGTTTCCTGTCATCACTATCAATATTCTGTAGTACCAATTCTCCAAACTGCATTATGATTATCATTAATTCATTATTATTATTATTTACAATTTAAAAAACTGGAAAATGCCAAAGCCGCAAAAATAGAACGTTGATTGGATAATATAATTATATTAACGTCGTCGGCCTTTAAAATAATATGTGAATAATATTTAACCTTTTGTGACACTATCTTACTTTAACAAAAGAAACACGGAAGTTTACCATAAGTTTTTGTTGGTTTTTACGTAGAAGTTATGGAAAATAACAAACCAAATTGGTAAAGTTAGAACGAGTCGCTTTTAACTTTCTAGTGATTAGGTTTTCTTGGGGGCTGTTTGATTGCAGTCTGACCCGGTTAAAATGTCTGACCCATTGATCCGGTCAGACAATTTTGGCCGATCAGCGTGTTTGATGCAGCCTATATCCCATCTGACCTGGTCAGTAGGAGTTGACCAATGTCTAAATTTTCCTTTACCTGATCAGATTTGAAAACATCTCTTACTCGATCAGCAGGGGTTGACCGAGATCGTAGAATCAAACAGTCCCCAGTTTGACTGCTTCATCGGTTAATCTCTCTGTTTGAGATTCCAACTATATACCAAAATTAGGTATTGGGCCTTAAATTACCGAATTTTTAATCTGTAAGTTTTTATTAAAAGTTTTAAAAGAATGAAAATTACGTATGATTACAATTATATATAGATCTATGCATTAACCAAAAAATAACATTTAAAACTTCTGGATAATGAAATAGTTAAACAATCTGTTGAATGCTACAGCCATCAATTGAATTGTTAAACCATCAATGCTGAACTGTATAAAACTCGAACTAATGAATTACTTTCTTTTGACAACTATTGGTCGGGGCGAGAGAAATATCGATAGAGGTGCACATCCAAACCAGTTCCCCGACCCGAACCGGAACCGAACCGGTTTCAACCCGGTGGTAGGTCAAACCAGTTTCAACCCGGAAAAAACCGGCAGTTTGGAACCGGTTTGTATATTTCTAGCCCAAACCGGTTTTGGAACCGGTTTTTTACCAACCCGGTTAACGAACCGGCCCAAAAAAACCGGTTTAGAACCTGCCCAAAAAACCGGTATGTATATACTTTAAATATATTATTTATTGAAATACAAAATAAAAAATACCAGTTTTTTTGAACCGGTTTTTGGACCCGAACCGGTTAGGAACCGAGGCGGACCAGTTCCTATCGGGTTGGGTTTTATTGGCCCTAAACCGGTTTGGGAACCGACCCAAATTTGGTCAAACCCGTTCAAAATTCGTTGATCTGAACCCAGTTCGGGTTGAACCCGACCTGGTTCAGGAAAAAAAAACGGTTTGCACACCTATAAATACAGATAAACCGAACAAAAATTGAAAAAACCGATAGAGAAAGCACAAATAAGCTGAACCCAGTCAAAAACCAATGGTTCGATGCTATTTTCAAAAAACCGAATTTTATGGGTTAGTTTTAATTATAAGTTTAATAATAACTGAAAAAGGAAACGTTTGAATGGTTGTTTATGAATATAAATATATAAGGGTTATAATTTTCTCTTGCGAAGATGAAAGAATATAAAAAAAAATTGATAAAACACGAAATAGTTAGCCCCAAATGTTTGACCGTAAATTAGAAACTTGTTAAAATTTATTATTCCTAGAATAAAATTAAAATGTTAAAAGGTCCACGATCTAAACTATTCAAGCATAAAATCAAAAACTGGAAAAATTAAACCGAACCTATTTATGAACCGAAAACGATAAAACCAAAACCCATAACCTTTCTAAAACCAACCAGAACCGACTCATACACACTCTTAACGTAAGACATACAACGGATAACTTACCACAACATGACGCCCGAGGCCGCCGAGAGTTTAACAAACGCCCACAACCCCGTAAAAGCTTCCATCGAGAACCCGCTCCAACTCTCGGGACACCCACCACACACCGTATACACAAAAAGCCCCACAACGATCAACCACCACGAGACATTCAACGTGACCACAGTCCCCACGAGCCCCAACTGAAGCCTCGAGACCACGAGCCAACTCATCGCCGAATGCACCAGCAACGCCACCAGCGACACCCACGCGATCACATACGTTTTGAGCTGACTCTGAAGAAACCTTTGCAAGGGGAACTGGAAGCACAGGCTGAAGTGGAGTGGGATCAGACTCATGGACACGATGCCCGAGAGGTCCGCGATGTCCGCGGGTTGCCCGAGGAGTTTTAGCACCGGCGAAGCGAAGATGTATAAGGGGAGAAGGAGTATGCAGCATAGGAATAGAACGATCCATGAGCGTTGGAGATAAACTCCTAACATTCGGTAGTTTTTGGCTCCGTATGCTTGTCCGCATAATGTCTCCAATGCACTCGCCATCCCTAACTGGATCGAATCGAACCACATGAGATTCAAAAATCATATACAAATTAGCGGCTCAGTTGACGAGTTGAGTTGTTCAACTGAATATTACCTATATTATTATTTTTGTAAAAAACATAAATCTTAACCTGTATTCACTTAAAATCATGTAACCTAAATACGATCTGTTTACTCCGTTTATTTAAACATGTCAAACTTGATTGGAATAATAGAAAGTTATAAAAATGTTAATTGGCTTGTGAGTTGGGTCATACGCTACATGTTAAAAACAGTCAGCAAACCTTACTTTTTCGTGTGGCGTGCGCATAGTATTTCAGGACGTACCCAAATTATGTAAAAAGCTATCAACCCTATCTTGTATTCATTTGAAATCGGGTAGCACGGTCTACTTAGCCTGTTTATTTTTCTTAACTTGTTTATCTAAACGTGCTAAACGAGTTGGTCCGTTGGGATAAAAAGGTTAAACAGACCATAAAAAGGTTAATGGGTCGAGAGCCGACTTGTTTAACTATACAGGTTAAACAAGTAAATATTACCTGTTTCTAAACAGAGTTAGGTACGGCAATCCAAAACCTTATATTTTTCTTGTAGTTTTTATTACAGGTCGGTGTCAGAAATTATCAGTTTAAAACAGATGATATGTTCAATCAGGAAAAAGATATGCACCAAGAGGCCGAAGTCGAATCCGACGATGACACTTGTGGCGATGGAGATTGCCGCAAGTTCAAGATCACCAAGATGTCCCGCGAAGGCTTGCGTGATGACGAACATCGAATACGAAGCGATGCGGCTGAAGATGGCGGGGCCGACTATGTGCCATAGCTTCTTGGATTCGATCAAGAATCGTTGGCGAAACGGGGGCTCGAGTGCTTCATCTGTGGTTTTGGGGATCACATCAGTGTTTGAAGATGTATGATCCAACAAGGGTACGAGTGTTGGTTCATCCACTCGTTCACTAGAGCCATTGATGGCCATTTTTTAAGGTTATATCTTCCCCACGTTCGACAAGGAGATATGTATGTGTGTATATATATAGAGAGAAAGTTATAAAGTGAGAGAGGATGTGGGTCGTAGGAACAGAGATCTTATAGATGTGGTTGAAATGAGGAGATTGGATTGTATACTTTTTGAGTTCAAGTTACAAAAGGTGTCCTTGATGTATGCTTGTTATACGGTTTCGGTCACCCGAGTTTGGATTTTGCGGTTTTACACCAAGATAGAGGCAGGGCCAGAGCTTCTTAGTCGGTGTCATCATAATATTCCTCTCTTTATAGGCTAATCCAAGGGTTGAAATTATGTTTTCGTTTAAAACTAGTTATTATGTATAAAAACCAGAATCAAAGACTCTCTTGACTCTCACTTAGTTCCAACCTAAACAAAAATTCCAAAATCATGAGAAATGCAAAACTCTGGTTGGATTTTATTGGACGTATCATTAGACTCGCAAGATTTGATATTTCACAATTTTCACTTCGCGAAACCTGTAGTCCCATAACTACTCGGGCTTCGACACCCGAGTAGCTAAAATCTCTAGTTCCCGTGGACTAAGGATTCGTTGAGTTACCAGTGCACGACAAATATCATGATCGCTTTTATGTGTCAATGGATACACATTGCCTTTTGATTGGAAAGAAAAAACAAAATAAAAAACACATTGATAATGTAATGGGTAGCCATCACAAGGATAGCCCAGCGGTATGATTATTTGATTTATTCCGGAAGACCCATGTTCGATCCTTCTTGTGTACATCTTGTGGTGGCTACACACAGATGATGACCCTAGCATTGGAACCCCACGCCTTGCAACCTGATCTAATGATGTATAACTCGCATTGTCTGATGCGTCTTGACAATGTAATAAAGTACTAGGTGTACTAGAAGAGTTGTGTAGTTTGTGTCAATGGTACTAATCATATAAATACAATGGTACATTGTTTCTTGTGTAATTCATTAAGGTGGGCATACTTACGTGTGTTGTCGGAAAGTAACGACGAACACAGTGGAGATGGTGGTTTCGTGTAATTTATGTATTAGAAGAGTAAATTATAAATAGAATGAACATGAGACCTAAAAAGAGGGGGTGTATCCATAAAAAGAGTAAAGGTTAGGAAGAAAACAAAAGTTATTATGCATGTTGGCTTTAGATTAGTATATTTTTTTTGCTTGTAGTACAAATAAATACAAAATATAAAGAACCAACTAACAGTCATTTAACAATAATGTTATTAAATCAGACCGGTAATCGAACCGATCCAATAATCCAATTGGTCGAAGAGTTGAACCGATAAGAATCAGATAACGTAATAAGTTATAGAAAAATAATTACTTTTTAGATAAATTGTTTTATAAAAAATGATATTAATATAAGGTTTAATGTAGATTTTCATTTTTATTAAATTATGAGAATTTAGATATATAAATATGGATTTTACAATACTAAATTAACAAAGGAAAATGATATCTTAAGAAACAAAAATAATTAAAATCCAATCCGACCGTCGGGCCCGGTTTACCAGTCTGACCCACAACCTGCCTGTTCAACTGAAAACGACCCAAAAAGATAACCGTAGCAGTTCTAAAGCCGGTTTCTTGTTCAATTAATTAATCCAGTCTAATTCTAAAAACATTATTTAATAGCATAATAAACTAGAAACAAAATTATGTCATCTTAATAAGTAAGAAAGATTTATAGGTACACGGTACACCCCACAGTTCTTGTTGTGTACAGCATGATAATTGATAGATAAATATATTCAAGAGTTTTACATCCTCATGTGAAAATAATAAAAGCAAAAAATAAATAAGAATAAAATGCGGTGTATGAACCACGATACTTAAAGAACAGAAACAAAAGCCAAATGGACATTGAATTGTGAAACAAAAAGAGGGGATCCAAACGTAAAAGGTGACGTGTATGTTTGTCTTTGGGGTCAATCATACAATTTATGAGTGGATGATAGCGGCTGAGGTATGATGTAAGCCATTACGACCATCATTTGGCATCATATGATGCGTTTGTATACAAGAGAGTAGATATTCATGAAAACTTATGTAATTATGATTTGATTCGCAAGTAAGATGCTAATCAATAAAATCAAGTAAAACACGTTGTGTGCGAGAGAGACCGACTTGAGGATGAATAAAATTATAGAGTAAAATATAGTTTTCGTTCGTTATCTTTAAATAAAATTTCACATATTGTATTTAAACTTAAAAAATTAAACTATATGTCCTTTACGTTTAAAAATGTTTACAGGTTTTATTATTTTTACTAACGGGTGTTAAAATTTTCCGTTAAGTCTAGTCACAAGCCTTGCATATGAGGTCAATTTTGTCATTTAACCTTATTAACTTACAAATTAAATAAACAAATATAAAAACAAACTATCACTATCACTCTACTCTCTCTCTCTCTCTCTCTCTCTCTCTCTCTCTCTCTCTCTCTCTCTCTCTCTCTCTCTCT
>BJCO01000608.1:0-18861 GCA_018326465.1 Flaveria floridana | reverse complement strand
TTATTTTAGTGGGTAAAAACGGGGTGTTAAACCATAAATTAGTATGTCGGATATACAAATATAGTTAAGTTTTATATATAACTATAAAATATATGTATAAATCATATATAAATTACTTATATTTAATTACATATATAAATATAATTAAAATATAGTTAAATCCGGTTCAACCGGTCCGACCGATCCGACCACCAAACCAGTAAGGCGTCCGGTTCGATATCCGATCCGATTCTGAAAACATTGCTATTTTGGTTTTTGGTTGATTCGTATTTGGAATAATGGATGTGGGTTACGTGGCATGGGTTGTGGAAGGTGGCAAAAAGAGCTCTATCACATCCGTTGGTTTTGGTTGGATATGTGGAAGTGAATGGAGAACTTCAGTTGGATTTTTACTTTTTTTATTCAAATAAATAGTTTCTTATAAAAACTAGTTTTTCTTTGATAACTTGTTGTATTTAACTTTTTTTTTAATACAAATACATCGTTTTATTTAGGGTTCTTTTTGACATACCATTTTGATTTTCTTAAAAACCGAGCTTTTAGGAAAATGTATTATTTTGATGCTTGAGTGGCAACTGAATTTTTTGGGTGTTCTAGGTGGAGCACGAAGGGAATGGCTATAGTGGTGTTTTTTAGGGGTGTTGACGCTTGCGTGCCATTTCGATTTTGACGGTGACTGTGACTATGGTAGTTTCATTAGTGATGAGTGTCTAGAGGCTAGATTAGTGAATGCATGTTCTCATCTCAAGGGATTTGAGTCAATGTCTCCGTTGAGTTTTTTTTACCTTTCATCTTATCCGTAAAACCCATCCTCCTTTTACGGTCACCTGTCTGTTCTCCGGCACACATCCTCGCCCCTTTGATTTCTACCCTTTAACTAGAAACCCGATTTCGCTTCCGGGTCTCTTTATCTTACCAAATCCTAAACAACTATACATGTTCGATTAGGTTCTTTATGTTCTTAGTATATCATTTCACCGTGGGTCTCTCTTGGGGCAACCTCTATCTTTCAGGGCAGCTCATTTCACTATCACCATTAAGTGTTAAATCATTAAAACATCTGAATCATTAAGAGACTGATTCAAATACTACCAAACAGCCCCTAAGTTCAATCACAACCAACAAGAGCTTTGTATTCACGCTTTAGAGGAAAGAAGGGGTTGTTTGTGAGCGGTCCATGAGATACAGGTTGGAACCCGAATATATACCAAATCACCCTGTGAACCGGTGACAGCAGCCCAGTCATCTAAAAAGGCACGTAGATAATATATAGAATATTATGAACTGGTATGCCAATGAACGTTAGTGAAAGCGTGACATGTTGATCTAGATGATTGTTTGATGAGCACATAGTTAGCAGTTCCATGAAGATAATATAGAATCCTTTTAACTACAAACCAAAGATTTATAGTCTAGGCATGCATAAACGGTAAACATAAACCGACACTTTGTTGACCGCAAATGTGATATCAGGCCAAGAAAGAGCACTGCAGGGCACAGACAAGTGGTCCATATTGAACCCGCTCAAAAGCCGCACTATCATCAATGAGGAATTGAGGATCAACTAATCGAGGGTAGCTTGCTAACTAAACCCCAAAAAGAGGTTTTGACTTTGACTAAACCCTAAAAGAGGTTCTGACTTTGACTAAATCTCCAAAGATTTGTTCTTTTTAACATTTTTTTTCTCTTAAATACCATCAAATACGTACTTGTAAAGATTTAAACCCACACCACATGTGTAGGAAGCAATCACCAATGTCACTAAGTATTGGTCATGGGACCTAAAAGATCTGTTCTTCCAGACTTTTTTTTTTTATCATTTGACTCATTTCCAATGATTTTTGAACTCTTGTCAACTAACCAAATAACCAACCTATGTTTATATCATGTTAGGTGGTATTGAACGTGTTCGTGGTAGGGCTAAACATGAAGTTGAGTCCCATAATCTAATAGGTAAACAATGTATAATTACATGGTAGCCATGCCTTTAGCTTACACTCTAGTAAACTTCTTTTTGGTGTGCCATTTGGCGAAGAAGCCAATTTTGTCAACAGATCTAATAAAATAGACACTTGAAGGAGAACGTCCCAGTTATGTTGTATTCGTTGAAACTAATAAACAATCGGGACCCCTTTTTAATGCATGTCAATTAAACTTATACAAGTTATTTCAATAGAAAAACTCAAGTCACTCATAGCTTCCGTTGCTTGTTCGATAGGATTAGATTTACCTTTGTTCAAGTTTTATGCAATTGCTTGTGTTATCTTACAGATATCTTCCGGTTAATATTATTCTCCCTCATGCATGCTGAATATATGTTGTCTATGCCACCAGAGGTGTGGTTATCTGCAAATTTGTTCAGGATTCCAACATGTGCTTTTGTATTGTATGTACTTATATCCTCTGTACTTATAGTCTCGGTTAGGACATTTTACATCCCAAATGGACAATTGGAGTGGTAAGGTGTCTTGACTTTATACTAGATGTTAAGGGTTCAAATCCTACACGTGACAATAGTGGAGTAGATTAAGAAATGTTCAAAAAAATTAGGATCCTTTGCAATATACATGGTTTTGGGAAGCGGGAATTGTCTTTGTCTAGTGCCGTTACAGAAAAGAAGTAAAAATAGTTGAAAATAAATAATGTTATTGTTTTATCAAAACCATGTAGCGGCTAGTCAGATGTAAATTATTGTACCGTAGAGCCTTGAAATAAGCTATAAGAGCAATCCAACATGAATACTACATTAGTTTTAGTTTTACTCAGTCAAAATACAATGAGCTCGTTGATACAAGGGTAAGATGTGTCGGTTTCCCTTTGAGTGCTATGCACTAATATAAAAACCTACGACTTGCCTTCAATTTTCTCATCAATTTGTTTCTATATCAACACAGGTGATTTATATTCAGTATTCTCTAACATATAATTAGTTTGTGTTTGATAGATGATGCTAATACTTTGAAAACACATCTAAAATATGGCAAGGGTGTGATTTCTACTGGTGGGGAACTGTCATCCAAGAATCAAAACGAACAACCTTTGGAATTTGCATCAGTGCCACAACTTGCATACACATGCACACACCTACATACATAGTACACCTAAACAGAATAGTGTGATTGCAGTATATTTATGTATGAATGACATGAATAGGGTTTGTATATGGATTAATAAATTTACAATTATTTGAATTATTTTTGGTGATTCAATGTTCATAAACTATCCCAATCATGTTCATTGAGCCCTAGTTCTCTCCACAACAGACCTCAAAATCATCCACAACAGACCTCAAAATCATCCACAACACAAAGCAAAACCAAGAAACCTACAGATGACAATGTCAAAATTATTCTCAAAGCATACATGTGTAAGCTCTAATATCAACTAATAGATCTATTACAGTGTGAGAATAAAAGTATATTTTGGTTGCTCGAATTGGAAGTTCTCATAAGATCATCCATTTAAAACCTTCTCTCATCCGAACATGTTTAATTGTAAATTTCATGCTAAAAACACAACAATATTTATGATCATGATTGATAACTAAGAAACAAAAGCACCCGCAAGTAAAAGAGCATGCAAGCCACCAAGACATACCAAACCATTAACCATAAACATGCCTGAAAAGATATGATAAACCAACATTAAGCTGATCAATGAAACATAATGAGCGAACAACTTCTTCGCTCGAAACAAAAATGAAAACTCAAAAATTCAGCAGTTCATTGGAAGAAAATACAAGTACTCAGATGAACCTCTGCAAATGTGTCTACCATCCTCCATGTTATAACAATGGATTAAGCAGAAAATATATTGGTAACTAAGTATGGACATTGGTCCACAAAACAACATTTGGAATTTATTACTACCAAAACCATCAACTTCACACAACCATTACTACCGTCGCCAGGTGTCAATATTTCAGGGCTTAAGAGCCAAGGCAAGACCAAACTTTGCACTCTTGTCAATGGCTTTAGTGTCGACTTCTCCTGAAAGGGTGAAAAGGGACTTTGGACGCCACTCGTGCTGGATCAATGCACTTGCTTTTCCAAAGTTGTTGACCCGAGCTTTGACTGTCGTCAATGGGTCCAACGAATGCTGGGTGCCCACTGTGATTGTGTTTTCATTGGTTGAGAAGCTGTGGTTCACCTCTGCACCTATCAATGTGTTGGTCAGGGGCTTAACAATATGGTAGTAAGAAGCATTGAGTGTGTCACCCTTGTCATTCCTGTATAAACCAACATAATACTTCAGATGACCCTATTCCAGTGCATCATTTACAGTTGCAAATAATCAGGGAACAAACTTCATCACATAAAGAAACAAATGGCTTACTTCGGAAACAATCTAAACAACATTTTATTAATACCAGTGACCAAGTATGAACATCAATGATATTTGTAGATGTGGTTGGTTCAGGTTAATACAGGTAAATGCACATCAGGACTGGTTAACACACAAACACTTTTTCTTCCTTCTTTGTAGCATCAAGAACAACTGATGCGTTATAAATGAGTAAAAGAACTATATTCTAACAATAATCATCTAAAATATTAATGAATTAACCTTTTCAATGCAAGTCTGATCGGTTAACCCACAGACTCTTCCTACTTTGTAACATCAAGAATTAGTGATGTGTTATAAATGAGTAAAAGAACTATATTATCACAATAATAATATAAAATTTTAATGCACCTTTTAAGGAGGTTTATGCAATTTAAATATATAAGTCATTTCCATCTTTAGCTAATGTTTGAAGTTTTAACAACTTGAACTGTTTTGAGATATAATATATAGCCCAAATTGACCCAATCCTATAAATGGGTCAAATACAAGAAAGGTCATTTCAAACAAAAAAAATCTGACTTGAAAGCAGCTTAATTGTCACTTCCAACCGCTTCTGTGTAAAAACATGAATAACATATGGGAAAAAGTGGTGGATGTTTGATCAAAGTGTGCAGGGTTTCGATTGGCAGGATAGAAACAGGTTGGTCATGTCAACCCAAACCCAATCCATATTTAAACAGGTTGGTGCCAACCCATTATTATGACCCAAAATTGCTTACCAACAACTCCAACCCATGCAGTATGAGTTGTGTAGGGAATTAGCCCTAATCTAAACCATGTGTTCCACTGACTTAGTTATTTTACAGGTTAACCCCTAGGAGATTTCTCACTTATGTAGCCGCTTGATGGGAAAAGAAGTATTTGTTAATCAGAAAGCATGAAGAACTCACAAGGTCAAAGCAGCAATAAGATCAGCATTGGAGAAGCTTAGGCCAGCATTGTATTTGGTGAAGTTTCCGGTTTTGGTGTCGAAAGAAACATCAGCTCCAATTGAGCTAATGTTGTTTCCCAGCACACCAGAAAAGTTCATGATGGGATTTGCATCCACCCCGACACTAGCGCAGATTCCAGCATAGTCATGCAAGTATTGAAGTTCAACCTAGTAGTTTTAATGGATTACAATCATGTTCAATCAAAACACCTCTCAAATGTCTTTCAAAGAAAAAATATATGCAACTCCCATTGCACAATAGATCTCTAGTTTCACAACAATGAAAAAAATACTGCATACCTTGCCAGACCTTTGATCAGGAACTTTGAAGCTAATTATTGCCTTAAGCCCAGGTACAGGTTCATCAACTGTGATGGTTGTAGAGAGCTAGCAATGATGCAAATAATTCAGTAATATTCATATTTCATGCAAATTTGTAAGGTACTAAGACCCAATCAGCTATACAAAAACCAAAGCAGTAAACCATACATGGTACACAAAAGGTGAGGAATGTCAATAACTGGTATAGATAGACGTTTATACGCAACTAGGGGTGTAAACGAGCCAAGCCACTCGTGATCAGCTCGCTAAAAGCTCAAACCGAGTTGAGCTTAAACGATGAGCTCAAGCTTTTAATTAATAAACGCGTCGGACCCGAGCTTCACTTATTGAGCTTAAGTAGGCTCGCAAGCCTAAACGAGCCATCTATTTGTATAATTCTTATTTAATATACTAAATATATGTTTATATAATAATAATTTGTATTATAATATATAAAAGTATGATAAAAATCATAAAATAACCAAGCAGCATATATTATTTTATATATAAAAATTTATAATTATAAATATATATACAAATAATTATGAATGTGTATAAAGTGATAAATAAATGATAAGTGAGCCAAGCCGAACTTGAGCTTAGGTCCACCCAAGCTCGGCTTGGCTTGTTTACACACGTATATGCAGCCTCCTACATAAGTACATATCCCAAATATTACAAATTTCATTAAAGGTTTTTTTGGAGGTGGAGGGAAACACTAGCATATGAAACAAAATATGACCAAAAAGGAAGGTTTGACTTAAATGTTCTTACGATTCAGAAATTAGTCTCCTTGGGGTTTCAACTTTCAGCCCCATAATACACAGTGTGTGAGCTTCAGACTAAACTACCATGATCAATACCCAGCATTGCATTTTAAAAAGAAAACACAAGTGACAATGTTACTTAAACAAATTTACAAAATATACAAGGAGTTCATACATTGGAATTGGTGTCCACTTTGATATCAGTAGTAATGTTGTTCCTCTTCAATTGTGTATTGACATCAGCAAGAAATAGTTCACCTTTCTTTGTTCCAGATGACGTGATTGCCTACATGGTGTGAAAGTTTAATACGGGATTCCTGATGCAAATGACATTACAGGAGAAATAGAGAATACCACATATTGTTGAATCAAATGCAAAAAGCCAGCACCGGAATGGACTTTATCCCTTATATTTATTTTTAGCATTCGTGTAACATGTCATATAAAACTAAGCAAGAGAAGGCACTACCAGATTACCAACCACATGCCTCCGTATACTATCATCTGACAAATCACGGATGAAAAGTAATTTACATACAGACTAGTGTATGTCAAAAGCTAACTTCAAAAAGGTGAACCAAGCCCACAGACGAAGTTGCATAAAAAGCAAGAATACATTATGCACCCAGCCGTAAGCAACTAGGATCGACTAAGATATAGTAAAATATTGCAACATGGGTGCATCATATCTTTTACCCTTTGGTAAGAAATATGCCAATTACATAAGCAATAAAGTGTTCAAAAGCTACTCAGTGCAATAAAGAAGTTTGAAAAGGACCATAAAGTGTTAATAGAGAAGTAGAGAGCAAAATAAGAAGACATAGATAAAATGTATTCAACCAGCTTCCCAACAAGTGACGCCCAGATCGGTTCTCGAAATTATCGATGCTCATAAAATATGCAATGTCATATAACCACAGATAACTGCTTAGTGCTTACAAATAATGTGAGCTGCAATATTGAACTACAGATTCTGAAATCACTAACAGCATGCCTATTAGCTTCACTTCTCAGAAAAACAAACAATCATACAATCAATTATCAACTCTCTCACAAATGAATGCTCACTCACTAACAAAACAGAACTCAATAACGACACAAACAACAATCGAACATTCACAAACAATAACCTCCTAACGATCTCTGAACAATGTCAAACAAAAACAAAAACGATCAATCAGATCTACAAATAATCACAGCAAAAGCGACTCACAACTCCAGTAGGCGAATAGGTCGTGATAGTGAACTTCTGGTCCCCCTGGTAATCCTTATACAGAAGATCTGCATCACAGAACAAACAAATTCAAAATCACCTCTTCCAATCCAAAATTTCACCACAAAAACACGCACACATCGAACTAAACAATCAAATACACATATAATCGTACACAAAAACTGAAAAAAACACACATCAAAGTGCAAAAACTCCTATAAACATCGAGATATGAATTAGATGATCGAACCTCTGGCTTTTTTGCCGATATCGGAGTAAAGTCCTGGACCTTTCACCATGATTGATAGCTCAAAAATCAGAGATCCAAAACGATAAACAGAGGTTCAAAAGCACCGGACGAACAACGCTAAGGTGTATCTGAATGGAGAATAATAAAGGTGAACCTAAAATGGCTAACGTAACTCAATGTACGGTTATGGATGCATGATGTACAAGTGACGATTGCGTTGTGGTGTGGTACGAATGGTGTGTTTTGCTTCTTGAAACGTGTGATTCGGGTTGATATTGACCGTTGGATTAGGGGAAGGTGGTGTTTGTGGGCTTATCGGAACCGTTGATATGAGAGGGCTTTAGGGGATTGATACCGTGAGACGAGGGTATTTTCGGAAGTTTATTACACGTGGATTTGGGATTTGATTTGGTTGGGCCAAAAGACAAAGGACATCCTCATACTTGTTATTTTTATTTATTTCTTTGAACAATTAGTCTATTATATGATTATGATGTTCTTTTGAAATGTATTTAAATAAATAAATGGCAAAATACGACGGTGTTGTGTTTATATATGTACATGCTGTAACTAATAATTATTTACACTACAATATTAAACCAATATTTGATTAATGCATTTTAATATGATATCTTAATTGACTAGAGAAAAACTAGAACATTTTATTATTATCAAATATTAGTGCGACTATATTGGTGACAGTTACAAGCCTAATGAGACAATAAGAGGTTATCGCTAGCTTATTAGTGAGAAGTTTTAAAAATATCTCTACCTATTTGGAGTATTAATTAGATGGATCAGTTAACATCTCGCGTAACCATCATAAATATTTATGTTTTATGTTGGTGTTTCTTATACTTTATACGTGACACATTACGTAAATTTCACATCAACCGTGAACAACAGAGATGCTGGATTCATAAGTAATGTCGGGTTTTTAATATTATCAACGCGTTTTGAGCGTATTGACTGTGGATAATAGGAGAACTGCACAATTAAACATGCTCAGTTGACAGCGATACATTGGTGGGTGACCTTCCTGGAAGGTTTTTACGGGGGCAATCAAAAGCAAATTTGTGAGCTCATTTTTGGCAAAAGGATAATATTTATGGTATTAGAGGTCGGATGTTACATTATACTTGTTCATTATCTTAATGTGTATTATTTTATAAACAACCAGAGCTTTTAAAAAGTGGTTATAAAATTAAACATAACATATTCAACTCTATCTACGTTCTTACACTCGTTAAACTACGCCTTCATCATTTGTTTTCTTCGAATTATTATTAAAGGCTTAATTTATTTCCTTCATATTTTTACTCAACCCATAATTATTTCATATTTATAGTTTTTTTGGTTTTAGTTATAAAAATAAGGTTGTTCATTTATATTCTTTTAAAGGTGACATGAGATGCAAAATAACAGAAAAAATTATTTCATATTTATAGTTTTTTTGGTTACACCCACTAATAGAAAAATAAAGAGAACTCTTCACTTTCTTAAACACCACCTATCATATCTCATTCTTTCCCGTATAGATTAAACATGAACAATCTCATTATTATATCCAGCGGCCAACTGCTATTTTGTTTCGACTGTTGTATCCTCTTAGACATATGCAAATAGCCGCAAATTGGTTTGAGGAACGATGTTCATCACGTGGCCTCAACCAAAAACAATTTATCTTATTTTTGTTTGATTCTTACAGTCATAAATACTAGTTTGAATTATTTTATATTCTGTTGTATACGTAATAATTTTTCTATTATAATATATATATTGTATTAGACAATATCACTATTATTTCCAGATTATTTTTATATTATCTTTATAAAATCAACAATATTCCCTAATAGTTCTATATGTTTTTATTTACATTCAAAGGAATTTACATAATATGAAGCATGCTCCAATGATGAAAATGTCATGCTAGTGTGTTCTTATTCTAGCTGAGTAGCTGTTCAATCATTGGCTTCTACAATGCCTACCATTCTGGTTTATTATGTTATATAGCCTGCACATGCCTCAACACTTTCTATCAGGCTAATTGTCTTCTGCTCAATGCCTATATTCTCAACAACAAGTAGTACACCATTGCAACAGGCAATGCAACAAGCAATCCAATAATGATCCTGTAATTAGATTCAGTTTGATCAGTCGGTCATGTTGTTCGTTGAAGTTTACATGTTAAAATAAACAGCCGTTTTGAATACCCCGCGCTCAAGATTTCTGGGTGAACATTATACTCCTTCGCGAACACAAATGGGACGATTCCTTGAGGAAGAGCTGCCTGAGTAGATGGTAGTTTATTAACCGACTTATGTTTATAGTTTTGGGGTAGTAACAATAATAATAAAACCATGGTTGTACCTGCATAACTGCAATTTGGAATGATACGCCATTTAATTCAATAGCAATAGAAGGGCCTGTCATTATGGCGGGCCCTACAATGAACCGCAAGACCATGGCTAACAAGGCCAGTCGGGTACCACAGGCTACTATGCGAGCCTGTGATGCCGTGAACAAACCTGTAAAGTAATAGATATTATGAATCTGAAGCTTTTTTTTTTTCTCTATATATTAATGCTAATATTATTATGTTGTTACCTAGGCTGAACATTGCCATTCCAAGTCCTCCATCTGATATTATAGATACAGAATCTTCAACTACCTTTGGCAGTTTTAGATTGAACCTGCATTATACGCGACTTGTAGGTTAGTATCTTAATAATTTATATTCAACACGCGGATGGTATAAGCGCGCTTACCCGAAGCTTATAAATGCCCATGCAAGGCCTACTAAAGTTGCATGAGAATTAGGATTAACTAGAAGTTTCTTCCCAACAGTTGATAAAACCAGCATTATTTTTGTTCCTTTTGGAATACTCGTGTTTGCATCTTGTCTTTCATCCATCCTTCGTGCTGCTTGGCCGGCCTCTGGTTCATCTTGAATCAAAAGGTCATGAATAAATGATGTGAGCACAATAACAAGATTAAAAATCAGCACAACTACATAGAACTTAGTTTTATACACATAAAACTCCATAAGAACTATTTAAGATTTGTTGAAATTCTACATATAATAAGCGCGTACCTGTGGCTTCTGATGATTGCATCATGTGAACTTTCCTTGCAGTTGACAGTTCAAACAAAAACAACAACAAATTATACCAAATTAGGCTCTGAAGTACAACTATCTGTGCAAGAAGCACTTCTGCTTCTTCACCATATATTGCCTTCAACAACGGGATCCCCAAGATCAAAGTGTTAGGTAACGTGGACAAAGAAACACCCGTTATGATCCAGTTTAGATTACTGTTGGATCGAACTCTAGTGATTGTAGCAATCCCAATGAAAGCAACAACTTTTTGAAGAACATCAGCAGAAATCAACTTGAGGTTCAGTTTGTATGGATTGCATTTAGATATCACTTGGAACGACAACAAAGGGATCGAGAATTTAGCAACAAATTTGTTTATACCAGAACATTGATCATGGTTCAAGAGTTTTAAACATTTTACAGAAACATAACCCAAGATCATTGCAACATACAGTGGAATTATAGCTGTCACAGTGTGATAAACAACATTCAGAGAAATCATGATTAATAATCTTGGGTTTTGTTAGATTTTACTGTAGTTTATGATATAATATAAGTTTATATAACCATCCGTGAGGGGATCTTTGTAAAAGAAAAAAAGTTTGCATTTCATCTTCCAACAGAAGCTTTCTTGTTTGTTCATTTAGCCCATATGCGCAACATCCTTCCTGTAAATTAAAAAAAGAATCATACAGGTTACTAATTTTAGTAATGCAAATGGCTCTACTTGTATTAATCTATGTTTTTAATGCAGACTAAAAGTTGAGTTAATTAGCTAATCATGCAATTAGTCAAAAGTTCTTGTTCTATTCCAGTTTTCGCTGTGCTGTAACTGCTGTTTGCACATTAGTTTATTTTTCTTTTGAGACAAGTGGGACTAACATGTTTGCTTAAGTAGGGCTGTCTTTATAGATTAGCAATACTTTTAGATAAAATTAATTATTAATCCCCTAGTTTGTGGCTTTTGAGTGTTTTAGATTCCTATAATATGATTATAACATAACTTTTACGCGAATTGTTGTGTTGTCTGATTTAGCAAATACTTTTTATGATGTTTGTTTTGGGCATGGAGGAATATTGATATGAATTGTAGGTCAAGTAAGTGAGGTGAACAGTAAGTACACATGAAGCCAGAATTCCTATTAAAAATGGTTAAAAGTGTTGGAATAAGTGTTGTTCTGATTTTGCTTTTGATGGTGTAATTTTGCCATAAATGACCCAACAGAATGCCTCTTTCTTCAAGAGTCTGTAATCTGCAATTCTATACGGATTTGCAAGATGGACAGGGTTCAAACTATATTCCATATTGAAAATTGGATGGGCTGTTTTTTATTCGGTCCGTCTAATACTTGTTTTTACATGTTATACGTGTGTATTTGACACTAGAATGACATTGATTCACCATAACAATTTTAAAAAATGATACCTTTTAGAATGTGGGAATTTCATATATCCTCTAAAGAAATTGCATATTTCCTCAAAACATAAGTTTTCGATTCATGATATAGCTCTTAAAACATAATTTGAGGAAATATACCATTTTACAAGTTAAAGGGAGGATACATGCAATTGCCCATTTAAAAAACCTAGATCTACCACTAATTGAGAGGAAATTACTTCATATATAGTATGATGTAATGTAATGTACAAATTAATTCTATTTATATATTTAAGGGCTTTTTTCTGGTTGAAATGGACCATTTTATAGGTTCAAAAATGTTAAACCTCATTCAATTTTTACCGCTTAACAGGAATATTTACACAAAAAGATTTAAATTGTTGTATGAATACCAAAATCTCATCTCTCTGGCCATTAATCTCACAAAACATATGGTTAAAACAAGACTACAAACCCATGGCACCCCTCATTTTTCTCAAAATGCATAAGTTACTATTTTTAGTATGATCCGATGTAATATAAATTGAACACATTCCACCGGGTTAATTCATTTACTCAACCTCCAACCTCGACCACCTTAAAAGTTACATAGAGGCGGAATATTTTGGTTTTGGTAGCTGGACTGGTTTTAAAACGATCTGATCTTCAAGATCAGATTTTAACTAGACGACCAGACTAGCTACCATTAATTAACATCTTCCATTGATTGATGATGGAAGTATCCCGTGGATGTAATCGGGTTCTTGTTTTGTGTTTCATAGTTACCGCAATTGTCCCGTTGTCATCGGCACATGATCACAATACTGCTATTGACGTTAGGGGGCCACATGGTAAGAAACACCACGCGTGTGTTGCCTACAATCCGATTGACAAATGTTGGAGATGTGATAGCAATTGGGCTAATAACCGAATGAGGCTCGCAGACTGTGCCACAGGGTTCGGACATGGGACCTGTGGTGGCAAAATGGGAAGAATTTATGTCGTGACCGACTCATCAGACAAAGAAGTCATCGACCCTAAGCCAGGCACACTTCGACATGCCGTCCTTCTACCCGAACCAGTTTGGATCATATTCTCACGCGATATGACCATCAGCCTCACCCGAGAGCTTATCTTCACGTGTGACAAGACCATTGACGGCCGTGGGTTTGAAATCCACGTGGCAGGCGGGGCTGGTTTTATGCTTCAACACATTCACAACGTCATTATCCATGGTCTCCACATGTATGACATTGCCGAGGCGTCCGGTGGCTCCATTAGGTCGAAACATGATCATGTCGGCATACGAGGAAGAAGTGACGGCGATGCCATTAGCATCTTTAGATCCTCACAAGTGTGGATCGACCACTGCTCCTTTGCTAGCAGCTATGACGGTCTTATTGATATCGTTGCCGCTTCCACTAACGTTACTATTTCAAACTGTCTCTTCGTCAAGCATGACAAGGTACATTTGCACCATCTTAAACTTTAGCAAAACTACTACAAATGAAAAGTTATAGTTCCCACATTTTGGGCATTGTATGTACAGGCTTTGCTTTTTGGCGCTAGCGAGAAGACCCCAGAAGATAAAATAATGAAAGTAACACTTGCTTACAATCACTTCGGGAAGGGATTGACACAACGGCTTCCAGCGGTGAGATTTGGGTTCGTGCACGTGGTGAACAATGACTACACAAAATGGCAGTCTTATGCCATTGGGGGTGGTGATGGTGCCACCATCATCAGCCAGGGAAACCGGTTCGTAGCTGCTGATGGTTCCTGCAAGCAGATCACGAAAAGGGAACATGTCCCAGAATCCATATGGCGAAAATGGACCTGGAGAAGTGAGGGAGATTTGATGTTGAACGGTGCGTATTTTCGGCAATCAGGAAATCCGAATTGGGCTAAAAAATACAAGGGTTACCCATTGATTCCAGCACAACCTGCAAGTGAGGTACACCAACTTACGAAATTTGTGGGGGCGTCACTTCACTGTAAGGCGGGGACCCCTTGTTAGCCATGGCTTAAGAGTAGGAAGGATTGCTAGGCTTTTAAGAATGTATACAAGTAACACATGTACAGTTTTCATGTAAATTCGATTTAGGACAGCATTGTTCTTGTTTCCACAGTAACACGAGTTAAGTTTTATAAAGACCAATCTATACTAGTATATGTTAACATGGGTCTCTTTGTGGTGCATCACAGACTCACTTAACAGCAAACTAGCATAATTTAAGAAACAGTAACCGAACATGTGTGGTGTTGTAAAGCCTAATTACTGTCGGATTCATCCATCAAATCCATGGAGGCGGGTGGGTTGTTGGGGGTTCTTGTATCCACTGATTACTTGATACCTCTTCTTGTTCACCTGAGCTTTTGCTTCATATGGTGCCTTCTTTTCCGCTGTTAATCAACTCGATCAGAATACATTGTTATTATATATTTCTGTAGAAAAGAAACAGATTTTTATAAATTTGGCTAGCCTAATTACGTTCTGATTCGTAGAAATTCTCTACCCAAGTAAAAGCAACACACACACATATAATCAATCACCTCTTCTTCACCTCCACTGTCACTACCATCTGAGTCATCTCCCCCAGAATCATCAGTAGGTGAGCCTTCATCATCCTTTTCAGCAACAAAATCCTCATCATGTCAACAACACATTCAGAAGTGAAATCATGGGAGATAAACACATTGGTGGATCGGTCTGACCCATTTGAACAGGTATTAGAAAGTAACCCGTTTTTGACCCATTACCCAGCCCGCTCGGCCCATCCATATTACCTCCTCGTCACTTTCTTCTCCACCAGCTTCATTCTTAATTAGCTCAAAATGAGGATCAACCGCATCATCTTCCTCGTCACGCAAAACAGCTGCAACACCATCTATAAAGCAAATGAAATGAATCAATATAAGTTCAACCACAGCAGCACGCGACATGGACACATTAAGGTGAAGACAACATACCTCGGCTTTGGCAAAAAGAAAAAAGAAAAACTCTTCTCAAGAGGATATAAAACACCGTTTTCAGCTTTCAATGACGAGTTTAGAGCATAACCGTCTTGACAACTACGGAACTTTCCAGGTCTAGTAAGCTTTGTACTAGACAAACCACGCAAGATCATCGTGAATACTTCATGAATAAGACCCTGTTAACTTGAAGGCCATCTAGTTATTACGCAAAGCAGGGGGTCAAGCAGGTTAACTAATGGGTAACTTTGCTATAGCTTAAGTCAGCCCGGAACACTTTAGCCAAAATTTATCAAAATACGTGCTGAGTTTATCTATTACGTAGTGAATTTCAAGGCCTTCATCCATCATACGTTTGCTAGATTCGCCGACACATCTTTTCTACGATCTTGTCTTTGTGTCTTTACTTTTATGATGTATATGTTATGTTCATGTTCAGTTTTAGGCATGACTTATGCTTCGTTTCTTGACACTTTTGTACTTCATGAATAAGACCCTGTTAACTTGAAGGCCGTCTAGTTATTACGCAAAACGGGGGGTCAAGCAGGTTAACTAATGAGAGAGATTTTTTACAGAAAAAATTTTTGAATTTGAAAGTTAATAAGATTTTTGGTTTGTAAATTTATAAAAGAAATTAGATTTTCCAAAATGTTAAACAACTTTATTTTACGTTTTGTGATTCTAACTTTAACGAGAGACAACGCAAGTCAGATAATTATTTAGAAAATTTTGAAAAAAGAAGAAAATAAAAAATTCTAATAGTTGATTTATAATGACAACTTACATATGCATTTAACAGACGTCGGATGAAATAAATCAAAGAAATTAACCGTGAATAATCATGGTCACACATAATTTCACAGTTTAAAAACATTAAGCATGATGTCAATGACAAAACTATATACAGTTATAAACTTCACATGATGAGAGCATCCTAACACCATCACAACCATAGTGGCTTCAAAGATGTTTTAAATGGAGATGAGAAGAGAGGGAAGGTTCTCTGTAGGGACAATGCCCAACAAACGCGCTATTTGAAAGGGATTAGAGAGATGGAGGCATTCATGGAGAGAGAGCTTGTCCGTAAGCTAATATGATGCCGCTCCTATTCGTGAGCTCATATGATGCCGCGCGAGTCCGTGAGCTCCATTGCAGATGCCCAAACTTATTCATCTTTTGGCTAAAGTTGCATGAGTTGGTTTTCGCAAAAGGTATATGGGTCAACAACCATCCCATTTCAACCTCCATTTAAAGTTATCCATTTTGACATGTACCCAATATGTCTGACACTCTGGCCTGACCATTTTACCACTTAATTCATTTTAACATATTATTCAAAAAATTAGATTATTATTGAGGTAGTATAACTTCTAATCATATCTAACACACACTATATATTATAATTTCAAAGTTTTTAGACAAGAAATGTTTGGAGCCAACAAACCAAACCCTACCTATTTCAGCCTGCACCATATATTAGTTGTTTTGGCCCGTTATCCAACCCACATATTTTACCACCTCTGATCAGAGCTAATGAAACATGTTACATTCTTTATTCTAATTGAACAAACAGAGGTAGCAAGCAAAACTGAACCATTTCAAGAGTCGGGCATCAAAAAACAGAGAAAAACACTATGCAAAATAGAGCCGAAAAATTGTATCCAATTTTACTCAATTATCAGTAAACAGAGAAACTAGCACTGAAATATCAACTATGAAAAAGAAAATATATCTAAAAACAAGCCAAACATATTCCTTAAACTCCACCTTAAACCATATCATCTTCAGGTAATACATCAATGTTGCATTCCCACCACTAAAACTGCTTCCTTTTGTTACTAAACAGTTTGTCTCTTTGCGAATAAGCATAAATAAGAACAAAGAAAATCCCTACAGACATCGAAAAAGACGCCCATGGAAATGGTGGATCCTCAAAACAAACAAGCGACGCCTCCAAATCTTGAGATGCATGATATACAAGTGAATGAATCGCATAAAGATCATGATCAGAAGACCTCAGGTAATATAATCCCATTTCAAAATCCAAATGTGACAATGAAAAAACTGCTTTATCAAGTTTGTACTTAAACAGATTCCATCTTTGTATAAACTCCGAAAGTTGATTATGTGGCAGAAGCTTCCTCTCCCCACCATGGGCAGATATGGATTCAAGAACATTAATAGCACTCGTAATGGTGTAATTCAAAGACGTTAACAAAACATTTCTTCTTGCAGCATCTTTTTGTATAAAAGACAACGAAGAAAGCTCTGAAAACGGGCCAAATGGTGTGTGTCCCACACTCCATGTGTAATCAACCAGTGTGCTATTATGCTGTGCACTCCAAACCAAATGGGTCGGCGACACACCCCACATACTCTGTAAAATCGAACCCACAAGCGGCCTCTCAAGCTCCCGAGTTTGTGTGAACACATGACGCCCATTACAACTATAATCACTAACCGTTTGCGTGTTCTTAGTCCTAACCGCAATCACCATATCCTTGAACGCAACAGACTGGTGATAACGATCAAGCAGCAAAATCGAATTCACCTCCAAATCAAACACATAAACAGGCAAAACCCGCCCAAAATCCTCTTCTGGTAAACCAGCTAACCTCCTAATCTCGTCATGCGACTCAGACAGAGTCTGATGCAGCCGCTTCGAATCCAAATACTCACTAACAATCAAAGTGTAATTCTCAAACAAGTACCTAGACGTATACGAAGTAGTGGCAAGCGAAACAGCAAACGAACAAACAGAACACTCCACCATATCGACATCATACTGCTTGAAACTCAACGACTGATCACCAAACAACACCCCACCATTGTTACCACGCTCATCCCTAAAGCTCCTCTCAATCTCACCAAAATCCAAACCTCTAAGATCCTTATCAGGGCCATGAATATGAATAAACTGAACAATCAACTGATTCTCAAAAGGCACAGGGATTCTCAAAGAGGGCACAAGAAGTACCTTATAAGCACTCCAAATCAACGAAGCCACATCTGCAAGTAAAGCTTTTTGCGACTTAGGTCTCCCATGAACCGCTGTTAACGGATGAAACTCACCTCGAGGTAACACACCGTCACCGGACAACGCCGGTCCGTAATCCACCGGTCCGGCGCTCAGATCGATCCACAAGTAGCGGTCCGACCCGGTCCAGACGCTGCCGGAGCATTTGGTGACTCCGATTGAAGAATCGCCTGTGTCGGTGTATTTGTAAGCGTAGGGTTTCGATTGGGGCCCTAAATTGAGGATGTAGATGTAGACTCCATGAAGGGGTTTTTGGCTTTGGAAATCGTGTTTGATGATGGAGTCGATTGGGGCGTGGGGGATGGGGATTAGGGTTGATCTGAGGGGTGTGGAGGTTGTGGCGATTTGGGATTTGATTGTGTCGGAGAGGTGGGTGGAGAGGGATGGGGAGGAGAGGGAGACGTCGATGGAGGGGGTGTGGGTGACGGAGAGACGGTGGTTGGTGGTGGCGGTGGCGGTGGTGGTGGTGGTGGTGGGGGTGATGATGTGGTAGTGATCGGAGGAGACGGCGGCGGAGAGGAAGGAGTGGAGGAGGTGGGGGGAG
>BJCO01000607.1:0-16206 GCA_018326465.1 Flaveria floridana | reverse complement strand
TTTGAAGCTTCAAATCTTGAGTTTTCTTCACTTTCTCTCTCTACTTTCTCTCTCTACGAATTTTGGGGGCTAGGGTTGCAAATGCTAGAATGGAGGCTGCTCATGCATGTTTAAGGGCTGATTAAGGGCCCTTAAACCCATCAAAACATAGCCCATTAAGGTTAATTTAGTCCATAGCCAACTAATTTACCTTTCTTTCTTAAATTAACCCTTAAAAGCCCATTATTATTAAATGGCTTGCTTTGGGAAATTTCGGGGCGTTACACGAGAATAGCTCGTGGTTGAAACCGGAAGCGAGGGCCCGACGGTAAGGGAGTAATGCGAGTCGGAGAGCCTAGAGCTGCTTTCAACAATGACACATGAAACGTGGGATGGATCTGAGCATCATCCGGTAAATCAAGAGTATAAGACACAAGGCCAACCTTCTTGATAATCAAATAAGGACCATAAAACCAAGGACTGAGCTTTGAGTAACGATCTTTGCGAAGGGATAACTGTACATAGGAGTGTAGCTTGACATACACCCACTGTCCTACATCAAAAGAACGATCAAGGCGTCTCCCATGAGCCTGTTATTTCATGAGGTTACGAGCACGAGCCAAATTGGACTTTAATTGTTGAATCATGAGTTCCCGATCTTGAAATAATTGCTCTACAGCTACCACTCAAGTATCACCAGGAATAAATAGAATATGTAACGGAGGAAGAAGGCCATATAAGGCCTGATAAGGTGACATCTGAATGGAGGAGTGAAAGGTGGTATTATACCACCATTCAGCCAACGATAACCATTTTGGCCAATCTTTTGGGGAATCCATAACCATACATCGTAAGTATGTCTCCAAGCACCTATTAAGGACTTCAGTTTGGCCATCAGATTGAGGATGGTAGGCCGTAGATAACTGCTAGAAAGCACTTAAGAACAGTGGATCTCGATCAGAAACAATGGTTTGTGGACAACCATGTAACTTAAAAACATGATCCAAAAAAAGTTGAGCAACTTGGCAAGTGGAGAAGGGATGGGCAAGAGCAAAAAAATGACCATACTTGGTAAGCCGATCCACTACTACGAAAATGGTATCTTTTCCATTGGCACGAGGTAATCCGGAGATAAAATCCATAGTAATGTCACTAAAAACCGAGGTAGGTATGGGTAAAGGTTGCAACAATCCGGGTGAAGCAACCGGCTCATATTTCACCTGTAAACAAGTGTCACATTGTTTGTTATACGAATGCACATCATTAGTACATTTTTTCCAAGTGAAGTATTGCTGAATGCGTTTACACGTTGGAACAAGGCCCGAATGGCCTCCTATAGGTGATGCATGAAAAAGAGTAATGATGTGTTGCTGAAGGGCCACATCTTTACCATTGAAAATCTTATTCTTCTTGAGTAACCTAGTACCATCCCAAGAAAAATGTTTCACTTGTTCTCCGGCTGATAAGCGGTTAATCAAAGCCTGAATATCGGAATCCGCAGCCCATGAAGCTTGAATGCATTCCCACAAAGACGGTTACAAAGAAGAGACCGAAGTCATGAATAAGGTAATGCTATGAACCCGAGAAAGAGCATCAGCAACTTTATTCTCTGCGCCTTTCTTATACTCTATGACATATGTATAGCCCATCATCTTAGAGAGCCAAGTTTGTTGAAGAGATGTGGTAATTTTCAGATCAAGTAAATGTTTGAGACTCTTCTGATCTGTACAAATTATGAATTCTGACATGATGAGATAGTGATGCCACCCTTTGACCGCCATAAGAATGGCTTCTTTTTCATAAACAGACAAACTCAATTGTCTAGGTGAGAGAGCTTTACTCATAAAAGGCAAGGGGTGATGATCTTGCATCAAGACTGCCCCCAACCCTTTTGAAGAGGCATTCGTTTCCAAGACAAAAGGCTTAGCAAAGTTAGGAAGTGCTAAGACTGGAGCATGAATCAAAGCTGTCTTCAAGGTAGAAAAAGCAGCATCAGCTTCCGAATTCCACAAAAAAGAGTCTTTCTGTCTGTTAAAGGCTTGGCAATGGTACCAAAACCTTTAATAAACCGTCTATAATAGCCGGTTAACCTAAGGAAGCCACGGAGTTACTTGACCGTAGTGGGTATAGGCCATTCTTTAATTGCTGAAATCTTCGAAGCATCTGTAGCCACACCACTTTGTGAAATAACATGCCCTAAATATTCAATATCCGATCCAGCAAAGGAACACTTAGAGCATTTAGCCACTAAAGAATGAGCTCGAAATAGAGTCAAAACTTCTCTCAAGTCTATCAAATGTTGTGACATAGACTTGCTATATACGAGTATATCATCAAAGAAAACCAAAACACACTTACGCAAAAGAGACTTGAATGTAGCATTCATAAGTGCTTGGAAGGTTGCAGGAGCATTAGTGAGGCCAAATGGCATCACCAAAAATTCAAACAAGCCTTGATGTGTTCGAAAGGCAGTTTTATGAACATCATCTTCATGCATGCGCACTTGATGATAGCCTGCCCGAAGATCTAACTTCGAGAAAATGGTGGAACCACCCAATTCATCTAACAATTCTTCTATTAATGGAATGGGATATCTGTTCTTGATAGTGGCATCATTAAGCCTTCTATAGTCGATACAAAAACGCCAAGATCCATCTTTCTTTTTCACTAAGACCACAGGAGAAGCAAAAGAACTCTTGCTTTCTCGAATCATGCCAGTATCCAATAGATCTCGAGTCATTGTCTCAATAACATCCTTTTGAGCTGCCGGATATCGATAAGGACGTTGATTGATGGAAATATCATTGTTGATCAAAGTGACCTTATGATCACAGGGTCTAGCAGGCGGCAAGGATTTAGGTTCCCGAAAAATATCATCAAATTCAGACAATAAATCTTGCAAAGCATCGGCAGGGTTACTACCTTTAACCATTGGTTCATGCTGAAAGCCATTCCGGTCCATAGAATGCAAACTAAAAAGTTGACAAGATGCTACTGCAAGTGGTTTGCTGATCACATCTGAGAACTTTTCAGCAGAACACAAAGTGACTGATTTCTTATCCAACCCTTTTAATTCAAAGAGGTGATTGTTCGCTCTAAACTTCATACTCAATTGTTTAAAATTCCAAACAATATCATCTAATTCCCTCAACCATTGTACTCCCAAGACCATGTCATAACTACTCAAGGGAATGAGTAACATATCAGCCTTAAACCAACTACCTTGCATCACCCATTGAAAATTCATGCTAAGCTTCACACAATTGATTTTATTACCATCTACAATGGTGATCTTAACATATTGTACATTGGTGGTTGGACACTTCAGTTTAACCGCAAGGTCTTCATTAATGAAGTTGTGTGTGGATCCCGAATCAATCAAGATTTGCAACTGTTTAGTGCCAATAGTACCCAAAACTCGTATAGTAGAGAATGAAGGTACTCCCATAATGGCATGTAAGGAAATCAAAGGGTCCACCACTTCTATGGCATTTAGTAACCCAACATCTTGTTCAAGTTCACCTTCTTCCTCATCACATACTTCAATAGTGAATAGTTTCTTATTTTTACACACATGAGCAGAGGCAATTTCTCTGGACACCAGAAACATTCTCCTCTAGCTCTTTTAGCATCAATTTCCTTAGAAGAGACTGACTTATTAAAGGTCTTCTTGGTTACTCCCACAAGAGTAGGTAACAGAGGTAGTTTAGCAGCACTAACCGGAGTATGAATGCTACTAACACTAGACAAGGGTGTAATCAATTTAGGGTTGTGACTCCTAAGAAGGTTTGCCTCTTGAATTCGGGCCAAAGAATATGCTTCTCATAAGGTTTGAGGCTTAAACATTCTCAATGGTCCTCCAATTTCTTCTTTCAAACCACGAATGAATATACAAACAGCATAAGCTTCAGTGATTACTACCTTATTAAGCAGATAATCGAAGGTAGTGCAATACTCCTTAAGAGTTCCTAATTGCTTCAGTGAAATCAATTCCTCCAAATCATTCTCCATATAAGTCTTAGAAAATCGATGAAGAATCTCCTTCTTGTAATCGCTCCATGTGAAATCATTGATTGTTGCTCCTCTAGCCTGCAAATGGCCATTATGCCATTGTAGAGCTCGATCTTCTAAATGAATTACAGCAGTCTTCAACTTCAGATTCTCAGGAGTTTCATCTACTACAAAGAAGTGCACCACTCGGTAGATCCATCCTTCCACATTGTCACCTCCGAATTTCGAAAATTCCAATTTACACAAACGACTCTGTAATCGACCTCCACTTCTAGAATCATCTGTTTTAACAGTATCATCACTACTATCAGTACCAGTGCTGCTACTCAATCCTCGAACCAGCTCCGCCAAAGTAGATTGAATCTCCGCATTGGAGGTACGAAGATCATCCATCGAAGTGCGTAAATCTTCAACAGATCCGTTCAATTGATTCAAATTCTTGTCATGATCCTTCACTAATTTCCCCATTTCTTGATTACATGTATTGATCGCCATCTTGTTTCTATCGAATCGGTATCACCGGCGTCGCACAGGTCATCGGAGGAGCGAACCGCTCTGATACCAATGTTAGCTTGCAAAAGGAAAGAAACGAAAGAGGAAGAGATAACTAATTCCAAGCTGACTTCTCATTCACAAGGACCGTTATTATAACAGTCGTTAACCAACTAACAATCCAGTTAACCGATTTACAAGAGTGACTCTTAACTATGTGATATTAACAATTCAGTCCCTATACAATTCTATATGTAACAATATTGATTCACAACACATATCAAGCGCTAACAACCCAAGATTAAAAAAAGCAAAAAAAAAAAGAAAGTATACTTCTCATGTTTGGAAGCATTTTGAAGAAGTCTTCGTCGATGGGAAAAAGAAAGGTAAATGCAACTATTGTGATATATTAATATGTGCTAAAAGTTCAACGAATGGGACATCCTCAATGGGTAGACATCTTAAAAGATGTGAAAAAAATCCTGCTAATCTTAAAGATCAAGAAACATTGATTTGGAATAAAAATGATTCGGGTGAGGGAGGAAAAAGTGGTATTGGTATCTTAAAATCATGGAAGTTCGATCCACAAAAAGGTAGAAAAACTTTAGTTAAGATGATGGTTGCCGATGAACTTCCATTTCCAGTTGTTGAACATGAGGGATTTCGGGAATTTATGGAAGCGATCTGTCCCGCATTTAATATTCCCTCGCGTTTTACAATTGCTCGTGACATTAAAGATTATTATTTGGAAGAAAAGAAAAAACTAAAAGCTTATTTTGTGAAAAGTAAACAAAGGGTATGTTTAACTACTGATATATGGACGTCAAAGTAACGAATTAACTACATGGTTTTAACCGCACACTTCATTGACGAGGATTGGACATATCATAAAAGGATCCTTAATTTTAGGCCAAGTTTTAGTCACACGGGTGATACTATAGTGAGGGCTATTGAAGTGTGTTTGCACGAATGGGGGATAAAACACGTAATAACAATCACAATGGATAATGCATCATCAAACGATGTTGCCATAGCACAGTTGAGGACTAGGTTGCCTAATTTGTTATATGATGGTATGTATCTTCAGCTCATATCATTAATTTAATTGTCAAAGATGGACTAAAAGCACACGATGTAACAATCAATCGTGTTCGGAACGCCGCTAGATATATTAGGGAATCATCCCCTACATTTCTAAATTTTAAAGCTTGTGCTATTGAAAAAAATATAGAGTCCAAAGCTTTGTTATCTCTTGATATATCCACTAGATAGAATAGCACATGTGAAATGTTAGAAAAAGCTGTTGTGTATGAAAAAGCTTTTAAGTTATATGATCGGAGGTATAAAAGTTACCTAATGATTTGGGTGAAATTCCTGATCGAGTTTTATGCAACTAAGATGGCTGAATTACTAGGAATATTTAAACGAAAAATAGAAAAAAATTTCTTGCTCAACATATGCTATAGCACATCAGTTCTTTTTAGAGGTTATGGATGTTGGTGATAACCTTGACCGGTTGATAAACGAAAAGGATCAAATACACACGTTTATGGAGGTGACGGCTATGATGAGACATAAGTTTGATAAATATTTTGGAGATGAAAAAAAGAAAAAACATGTTGTTTGAATTTGTTGTCATATTGGATCCTCGAATGAAGCTTCAAATTATACATTTTCCTTGTGAAAGAGCATGTATATTGATTAGACAAGAAAGAGATCAATGTCAATATAACAAAATGACAGATGAAAAGTTCAAAAAGATGGTTGATACATTGGTTGATGATGTTAAAGATGAGATGCAGTTGTTGGTTAAAGAGTATGAGCATTTGTATAGAACGGGTTTAAGTGATCCCCCTAGAACACAAAACAATTTTGAACATTATCAAGGCGGTGAAAATTCTTTTCTTGATGTTTTTCAACAATATAGGGGTGGTGGCGTTCATTCTTATGGTAATAAAACCGAATTGGAGAAATATCTTAAGGATGACATTGAAGAGAGTACGAGCAACTTTGATATTTTGACGTGGTGGAAGATGAATTCGGCTCGTTATCCAACTCTTTCAAAGATGGCTAAAGGTATTTTTTAATATGCTTATTAAATGATTTATGTCCATGTTAATAATATAATTTTTATTTATTTAGATATTTTGGCTATACAGGTTTCAACGGTAGCATCGGAGTCCGCTTTTAGTACCAGGAGGCGGCTATTGAACTCATATAGAAGTTTATTATCTCCACCACTTGTTCAAGCATTAATTTGCACACAAAACTGGATTCGTAAATCAAGCAAAGAAATCAACGAAAACGATGATTTTGAGAAATTTGAAGAAGTTGCAAACAGTTAGTTTAACTTTTATATTTTGAATTATTATATACTTGAAATTTTGATGATATGTTTTCAGTTTTTAGTCATTTATTTTATTTAGATATTTATAAGAAAATTAGATCGGTGACAATTGACGAGTGAATTAGTGAAATATTTTAAAGATGGAAGCTTTGAAAGCATGTTTCGATTTGGAGGACTTTGAATATTTAAGTTTTTTTTTAATATTTTAGTTTCATTTATATGTATGGTTTTAAGACTTTGATTGGAAGTCTTTTTATTGGATTTTTACGTTGTATTGGATTGAAATCATTTTGCTTTCAAACATGAATTCTTTAGTTGTTCAAACAATACATTGTGGTATTATTTGTTTCATGGTCAAGCTCAAATTTGTTTCGAGTCTATTCGGTCCGACCCGATTAAATCATGTTGAACCGACCATTTTATCCGGTTCGGTCCAGACCGGCCCGTCAATTCATGGTCCGGTTCACGGTTCTAGTTTTACATTCCTAATCGGTTTCGGGTTTTGGTCGGGTCGGTCTGGGTCAGTCTGGTTCCGACCCATTGCACAGCCCTAATGGTCAAACAATTCCATTTCAACCATTTCATCAAAATCGTCATCAAAATATTTACATGCATTAAGAATTATGTTAAACATGAATAAAATATTTAAATTGATAAATAAATGTCATTGCGTGCCTATATTTACATGTTTGTCAACATCATTATTTGTTGACTCAATTTTTGGTCTTACAACCTCAATGCAGTTTGGTCGGTTTACAGACATGTGGAGTAAATCTTCATTCAGGAGCCGAAAGACCAACAGATCACGACCATTAAGTGGATAATCCATAAGAACCTTTGTAAACCCATCAAAAAAACCATAGAAGGTTTTGTGTTTAAGAAGCTTTACCTGCCACTTGTGACCAAACCTAGACATTGTAGTGATGAAGGAGTCAATTACCTTTTTCTTCAAATATTTTTCCACAAAATTTAAACATATAAACAGTGTAATAATTAAAATAATATATATATATATATATATATATATATGTATATGTATATATCTCAAAACTTCATTGCATGGAAAGAAAACAGAAAATTAATGAGTAAACATAAAATTACAAACCATGGAAGGCTTTAAGGGATCCCACATGACACGATAAAACACTGGACTACTCTGTAGTGTGTAGTCTTGATAAATACAAGAAATAAACCATGTTTGATGATCAACTGGATTAAAGGTTACAAAATCTCTTGATGATAGGTTATTGTGAGATATAACCATTTCCCAACCTTGTGTAAGACACATCTGATTATCTTTCAACTAAATCCGGACTTTGAAGATGGTATTATCTTTACATCTGATTAAAAGATGACCAAAGGTTGTTGTTTGTTGAAAAATTTCTTCACAGAGGCAACAGGAATAGGCTATACAAAGATAGGAAAGAAATTTCTTATAAGAGGTTTGGAAAGGGTACAGAAATCATTATACAATTAAAGCAATTATCTCACCATATATGTTGGCTTCATGTAGTAGAGAATGACAAAGAATCCAGGAGGTAAGTCAATAGCAGGAAAACAACCATTTTGTATGGAAGAATTAACATTAGTAACAATATGAAATTAGAAACATAAAATCAGTAACGAAGTGCAAATTACAAACATAAAGACCTGTAAACAACTAAACATTCAGTTAAAAATTGGAATGAATTACGAACATAAACAACAGATCAATTACAATAAAGAACAAATATAAACCTCAATAATGGTAAAACGTGGATTAATCAAACATCGATTAATGAAAGGAACAAATTGTTAACCTAAATAGCTGTAAAATATGTCAAAACAGCAAATCTGTAAACAAATAAACATTCAGTTCAAAACAGATTTCGTTCGGAATGAATTACAAACCTAAACAACAAATCGACTACAATTACAAACAAATTATAAACCTAAGTCACTGTAAATTTAATAGACCAATTACTTTAAACATAGCACTGTAAAACATCGATTAATCAAACATAATCAAACATCTATTAATCGAAAAATATCACATAATGACCAAATTATTAACCTAAATAGCTATAAAACATGTAAAAACAACAAATCGACAACAACAAACTGTATTTGGGATGATATACATAGAAAAACCGAAGAACAATCCAAAGATTAAAACGACCTATATGATATAGGATGAAGACGATACTTGCCTTTGAAACGAAGAAGAAGATCGTCGTGTCTTTGTTAGTCGTGTGTAAAATCTTCGTGTTACTGGTTGTTTTAGGAACGATCGATAGGAGCTTGTAGAATCGGCGGAGGCTCCAGTTAAGGTTTAGAGGAAACCGGATAAGGAAATTGGGGAAAACACATTATATAGGATCCCTATTATCGAAATATGTAAATGGGTTGTATAGGGCCCGCGGGTTTTTAATATAGGAAAAAAAGGAAGCCTAAGAGGGTGACACGTAGCAACTAGTAGCCTTTATAGGGTGCCATGTGGCACATTAGATGTTTGTTTATAAGAATATATAGATTTGAAAACCTTCCTTAATACATTTTTTTGAACGGAACATGTGCGACTCTGATTCGGAGATTAGGTGTTATCTTAATCGGACTCACCTATTCATTTCCGAACCGGGACCGCACCTCCTACCCCCTTAGAAGATAACTCATTGCTGAGAAAAACTCCTTACTCAACTCTGACACAACATTTACATGTAATAAGTAGCTTAAATTAACTAGTTAGACTAAGAATCATTGGTACCTTCCTTAATAAATACATAATGGTTTTAATCATCAATAGACATTGATAGTTACGAATGAAAATGCTTTTTGAGACATCAAACTTATAGGACTGTACATTTGGTTGTTTCGGTTTGAGTGATTTTTTTTTGTTAATGCATCCTAATCTTTATTGTTTTTCATATACACTTTTTGGTGCGAGTTCTCTCAATATAACACAAGAAAGACATGTCTAATAACATACATGGTATATAATAGACTATTTTATTTTTTAGTGTTTAAAAATGAATTTACGAATAAATATAAATGAATTAACTAAGATCATTGTTCTTATAAAATTCTTTGGAACAGAAGAATAATAATACACCAAAGATGACAAAAAAAAGTTATTGCTCATACCCTGAACTAATAAGTTGTTCTTCTGAATTTCACTTCATCGATCCAACTTTAGGTAAATACTTTTAAGATAAGATATGAGATAACCTAGAAAGTTCCTAAACACATGGGTTGTGAGAAGTGAGAAGATGTTGAGGTCAACTTGGGTATGATGTACGCAACCTTACATTGCGACTTTGCGTTTCTGCAAGAGGCTTTTCCACAATTCAAACTCATGATATCCAAATAACATGACAACAAATTTACCGTTGCTTCAAACTTCACGCCAGCCAACCTAACGTATGCGCCTGAAATAACCACTTCACTAGTTACCCAACTACTTTCAGTCTTCAACACTGAACTACCCTTTAAATATATTTTCAAATTGTATTAACATTGTATGAAATTAGTGAAGCAACATATAGCAGATATAGTATCAAAATCTAGAATCTACCTCTAGCATGTTAAATTGTTTAACCAAAAACTTCAAAGATCATCAAAGTTGATCATCAGCTCACTGTTCCAGTATACTTCTGCAGACTCCTCAATATGATCCCTTGAGACTCTATCAAAATCCGCTAATGAAGCCCCCAAATCTGCACCTAAAATCTCAGATTTGCACACTCTTTTATAGGTTTCATATCCTGCAGCCATCAGTCCTTCCGCCGCCAGTTCCCTGAGCCCGTCTCCAGAACCAATGGCATCAAGAAACCATTTTGAAAGTCCATTTTTCCAAAATACAACAATCGCACAATTCTTGTCAACCAACTGGACATCAAAAATATTATCTTCTGACAACACGTCATGGGACTTGCAAAGCATGGTTTTCAGTTTTCCAGCAGATATGCCGCTTTTGAAACCCCACAAGAAAACCATATTCTTGATGCTAATTTTCTTTGGATTATGAGTCCATACACTGATGTCATCAGCTTCTTGTAAGCCGTTGGAACCCAAATCGAACAAATTTGAGTAGGGTTTAAGTAAAGGACCATCAGGGGTGATATGTTGGGTTTCTGGAGTGAGTTTTAAGATATAGCATAACCGAGCAAATAACTCGCTAATTCTCACAACGTTATGCCCGTGATGCTTGCATTCTTCCATGCTAGCTGTTCAAACATGGAAGTAGTTAGATAATAACAAACATGGAAAGCAAGATGGAAGGTTCTAAACGGGTTAGGGCAGAAAAGGTTTTAGGATGATAAAACTTCTTTTGAAGTATAATCTAGACTCCATTATTGAATTCTTTTTGTAAATAATAATCTTTTCTTTTAACAATTTTTGCAATCAATAATCTAACCTAGGATTTATAAATTCAAATTGAAGTTTTAGGATCATAAAATATCATTTACAGTTTAGTCTGCACAAAAGTGAAAAGTCATCTAAACTAAGCTTAGATAATCCATTTTCATTACAAGAATATATCAACAAATTACTTTATTTGAAGTTGAGACCAAACAAGTACTTCTATTTATAGATTATAATCAAGAAATAACATACTTAATGCTCAAAGGTCAAATATAGAAATTTTCTGGGACTGAAGAAATCAGAGAGACAATTGCTAATACATATTATATATAATACTAATTTTCAACTTGGTTATGCATCATTAGTTGTACTCCATGCTTTATAGGTTGTACTTTTGTATTTTCTTTATTATTTTTTCTTTTAAATTTTAACACTAATATTTTTGATCTTTTATATTTAACACTAATATTTTTTTTACTTTCAACTTTGATCTCATATACTTTTCATCTATTACAAATTTTTCGTTTTTACGTTTCAATCTAAAATTTTCGAGTTAACATGCCGCAAAATGCGTACGTGGTTCAATGTTTTTATCTCATTTTTTCTGTTTATCGATCGCTTCGTGTTTTACGTTTCGGTCTAATTTTTGCACGTTAACACGCCGCAACGGGCGTCCATGGTACAACGTTTTTACGCCTACGTTTTCTTTTCATTATTATTTCTTTCTTTTTGTGGCTTTTTCAATGTTAGTAATAGCTAGCAACGGTGTGACATTAATGTTGCTCAGCACGGTTTTACGCCCGTACCGCAACGCGGTGGGACATAATACTAGTTATTTGAAATTAGCAGAAATTAGCAAGCTTAACTGACCTTTTTGGGGTATCTCTATTTCTACAGGAGCAAAGAACTTTCTTTTCAAGTAGGACATAGCTGCAGGTATGTTAGTGTATTTATTAAGAGGGCCCACCTCCTTCATTAGATGATTGATGTCGCGAATATCATGAAAGACCGAATGCAACGAGCTTCTGAATTCATCCATTGTAGGCGGGAGTGGAGATAGGAACTTGGAATGAATAAATGTAAAATCTGCATGAACCAAGATAAATAATAACATTGATTCAGGTATAAGATGTGAAACAATGGAATAAAGATATGACAGTAAAATGTTAATATAAAGGCAGACCGTTAAGAGAGTTGTGAACAACAACAGGTTTCTGAGAAGTGGCAATCAAATCGATCACCTCTCGAAAGCCACGAATACGCTTGCTTTGTTCCTCTTCCATGTCTCTAAGCTCTTTCTGCAATTTGGAGATGAAAATCAAAATTTTACTGACAATCAAAAATCAAAAGTGGGGTGGAAAATGAATGAGTCAAATTGAGTAAAGGGTCAAACAGGATGGGAAAGTTTTTTATCGACAAACACTTTTTTCCATATTTAACATTTTTATAAATATAAATAAATAGTCCATTAAAAATGATTACAAAAACTTAAGTATCAAAGTAGCATCTAAACGTTTAACTACAATAAATTAGAAGGCCTATGTTAAAAATGCACTCTAGGCCCCTGTCAACCCATTTGAACTGTTTGGTGTATTCTCCTTTTAGCAAAAAGAAATTATTTAACCTGTTTTAGATAATACATGACCTAATTAACCCATTAAACGTGTTGAAATTGCAACCTTAATTAATAACGGCTGGCTTATTAATACCTCTAAAAGATCCCTGTCTTCTTTTGAACTTGTCAAAACAACCCGAACAGATTGGGTTCCTCCTCCTTTTGCTGGGACTGTCAAAGGTACAACATTTTCATAATGGGACTTCACCATCTGCAGGGTACTCAGTGTTATTAAACTTCAAAAGTATAAAAAGAAATTCTATCATTTAATAAAACGTAATTGTTTCATTAGCAGGAACTGACCTCAAAAACAAGCTGCACTTGACGTTCACTGCAAACATCTATGTTCAAAGATGGTCTAGATCCATATTCGTCACCACCTAATATAAGTTTCCTAAGGGAATTAACTAAAGCATCTGCAGACAACAAGAAATAATCAATAAAAACGTAAATGAAGTCAAAATAAAGACAATAAAGATACTGTGATTTTGTTCACCATCAGTTTTCATGTCTGAACGTTTACAAGCATTTATCCAGTGCGTAACTCGAGACTTAATTCTTTCTACAAACACATTATCAGCCACTGAACGCGACGAAGAAGATTTTGCCACGTAAGCACTTGAAACTGAATTTCCTATTTGATGTTTCGCCGCTAATTCTTGTGCTCTGGACAAGTATGATATACCTTAAAATGTAGAGTAAAATAAGAAAACTGAACCACTTTAAACATCTTGACCAAAAAGAATTCCCATAATTACCATCATATATGCAGACATTAAAGTCGAAATCTTCTCGAGCCATAGAAGCTAAATAAGATGGCTGACATGAAAAACTATAGCAAGGTGTCCCTATTTTCAGTTCATCCCTCTGGAACAAATGGAAGTTGAACCTACATAAGTGAGAAGCAAAATTCATCACCAATTCACTGCTATAAATAGCATAATGCATTAGTATTATTATTCAACAAATGGCTTGGCTTTTAGATCACTGACAAACCACTAGCCCACTCAATCATCTTTGTTACTCGAGTAATAAACCTTTCGGTTTCGGTTCCAGGCTGGCACGTCCCGAAGGGAAGCTCATACCTCAGTCCTTGAGACAGCCCTCACTAAACTCACCTTAGGAGAGAAAACAACTAGCCCGACCTATATATATATATATATTTTTTTTCTTAATTGCAGGTGGGACTTAATATGTATGTAATTATAAGCATCAACTTATATTATGGCATCAATCATCCCAGCGTAACATTCAATTGCTTTAAAAATCAACAAACACTATGATACCCTAAAAACAGCAAACTAGAATAAATCAAACTCAAGTAAACACAGCAATCCAACCACCAGGCTAACAAATCCAAACAACCGATTCAACAAACATAAAACAAGTGAGGGAGACATACGGGTGAGCAGTAAGCTTGTTAGAAGCCCTAACAGAAAAAGGGCAAATGGCGAACTGAAGAATCTGAAACTTGTGAGCGGCGTATTTGGCTTTGAGGTATGCAGTTTGAGGGGTGTCGAAGGGAAGGATCCGGTGCCAGGGGCAGGAGTAGGAGCCGGTGGTCCGCAGTGAAAGAGCCACGAAGTCTGAGGTGGAAATGTGGTGGTTGATTTCATGGAGTGTGTCTTTGAAGTTGGAGTTGGTGACCTGTTTGATGGGCCACTGGGGTCGCCGGTGACCACCAGGGGTTTGGGTTTGGGTTTGGGTGAAGGAGGAGGGGTTAGATGATCGAGTGCAGAGGAAGCGCCTCCGCAGCAGCATCGGAAATGGTGGCATCACAGGAACATCTCTCAAACAGGTTTATAGTTGAATGTCTACTCTGATATGTATACTTTTTGGAAAATTAAATTTTAATAACTTAAATTATGATATATTGATAGATATTAAGTCATGCTATCAATTTAACCGATAACTTTTATTACTATTGTCAAAGGCATTAGCATAAATATAATCGATTTATATTTGATTTTCACTTAGTTTATTGTATATTTTACTATTTCATTTACAATTAACATCATGAGCAAAATTAAGTGAAAATTAAAGGTAAATCAATTAATGATTATGGTAATAGGATTGCCTTTGGTAAATAAAAATAAAAGTTAGAATTATTATTGATGAAACTGATGGTACGTATTAACCAATATATATTATCAATTATTAAAATCTAATTTGTCTATTTTTTAAATCCGGTTAATAAAATGTTAAATTTCTAATGTCACTGCTTACTATAGTTATTACTAATAATATAACAAACTTATATCAATTACTATCATAAAGTCCGAGTATTTCAAAGTTTCATAAGTACTAAAATTGCAAACAAGTTTTCAAATCAACTTTTTACCCACCAATTGTTCTTTCATCATCTTGGGAGTTCAACACAAAAGAATTTTTTGACGATGAAGAAGCTTCGATTACACAATTCCAAACCACCGGGCTTCTGCCATTGCCACTGTGATCGTCGATGACTATTTTGCTTCAAAGTTAATTGGCAACGAGAAATAGTATGACAGAGAGAGATGTAACGCCCCGAAATATTGAAGCAATCAACTTAGTTGGATCCATGGGTTAAGTGATAGATGGGCTTAAGAGTCCATTACCACCCTTAAACAACCCTAATCAAGCATCATAACCCACACTTACAACCCAAGCAACAAAAATTCTAAAGAGAGAGAGAGTAGAGAGAGAAAGTGAGAGAAGGTCAAAGGTTTGAAGCTTGGTGGATTGAGGGTTGAAGATCTGACTATTGGGGCATCAAACAACGAAGAAATAGAAAGGAATTCGGGTAAAAATCGTCCTTCAAACATCCTTTTTAGATCAGATCTGTAAACTAGAGTTTTGGGTTGGAAAAGTTGCAAAAATCACATAAAGGTCACATTTTTACGTATGAAATCTTATAAAATGCTTAGATATAGTTTTATGGTTGAAAAACAAAGGTTTTGAACGTAAAAAGTTAAGATTTTATGTTAAAAACAAACTGTTTCGTTATTTTTATACGTTCAGTAAAACTGTGAGCCCGATCAGCGAAACTAGTAGTTCTTCCAGCGAAACTATATGCAGGATCGAAATAAGGGTCACTCAACAGATGGTTTTTCTCTCAAACTCACCTTGAATCAACACTTAGCAAGTAGTCTGTGAAGAGTTGATCATAATATACCAAGTATCAAGCAGTAAGAAAATAAACTCAGCAAGTAAATTTTCAAGGTACTTTTATATATTGCTTCTCAACTCAAAGGATTACAAGACACTTGGACTCAAATCACTTTTTTAAAGAGTTACAAGTAGAAGATATATATAATACTACCTACAGCCGGATATACTTTGATACCAGCTGGACACCTCTAACCTTACATCTATACTACAAGACTCTAGGTGAGGTCTTTTAGACATTTTGCCTGAGAGTTGGTAGTCAGGACATGTCCCT
>BJCO01000606.1:0-18036 GCA_018326465.1 Flaveria floridana | reverse complement strand
CCGGTTCGGCCGGGGATGCCTCCTCCTGGTGGGCAGGTGCCTGTGTTTGGACCTCCTCGCCCGGGTATGCCGCCTCCACCGAACTCTCAGCAACAGCAGCAGCAGTGATCGGTACGTGTGCTGTTCTATAGTCCTATTTTGTATATGATAATGATGTTGTATATTGCGTTTGATGGTGCTATATCTGGGGTCCTATAGTTTGCAGTAGTTTGTTTTATATTTATCGATTTGCTTGTGGTTTCAGAGTTATGTGATTTTGTGAGCTTAGGGGGCTGCATTGGTGAAAGCCATTAGGATGAATCTAGATCAGTGTACCATGTTTTCTATATAGTGTAGTAGATATGCAAGGCCGAAGAGGAGACTTCTTGCTTTTAAAAAGGTAGGAGACATATTTCTCATGACGTTCTGTTCACTTAAGAAGTTAAGGTATAGCTATTTTAGGAGCTTTAGGATGTAATGCTAACCTTGACATAACTACATAAGTTTGATCTAAGCATTATCGGACAGTACCATTAAATGTGTGTCTGGTTTACTGGTTTGACAAGCAATAGACATAAATTAAAACTTGCAACGAAAGTTATTTAGTACGTACTACATTTTCAAGTTTTACGAATTAAACTTTTGAACCCAAGTTATTTACTTATTTGTTCAAGTAAGTTGATCTTGCTCTGAAGTTCATCAGGAGTGAATATAACTGTAATTTATTTGGGCATTTGGCAAAACTATCTTACAGTAGCGGTTGGGAATGCAAGTATTCTCACGTAATCAGATCAGTCTTGACATCCAAGTTTGTGTCTCTATAATCTATCCATAATCATTCATGGCGGAGAATCCCATCATCATCAGCTTACCCTAGTTCGTACCCTTGGGGTGCTTTGTCCTCTTTGACATTAGCAAATATATTATTAGGAGAGAATCATAGTCTTTGGAGATATGAATCCTGTTTATTAGGGAAGAGCATGAGAGATATGATCGTCTACTTCTACAATCCGTAAGATTGCAATAAATCCATTTATTGACTTTTTGGGCTTCTTATAAAACATATTGTCAGCTCTCCTTTTGTGTTTTTGTTCATCATTGGACTTTCTGATGGCAACCCCATGCGGTACGCGTGACTATGACAATAAGAATAAGTAAGTGAAGAGTTATTGTTTTAGCTGGCCAACAGCAATATTCCATTCAGATCCACATCACTTGATACATATTTTTTCAAAACTTGATGGACATAGTGGTTAATTAAACAATCCACTTAATTATGAAGCACCTTATTGTTTGTCTTAGTGGGATTGGGGATGCTAAAGAATCCATAAAAGCGATACTAACAGTACTTGTAAACCGATTGTCATGAAAAAAGCTCGAGGCATTTGAGTCCTTAAAGCTGAGGCGCAAGGTGAGACCACGTACATGAGACACTTGGTATTCGAAAAATGCAAATAACTTGATGATAACTGACAATTGTTACATTGTTGTACTTAAAACATAAAAGAAACTTATCAATATACATGAAAGCATTTGAATAATAGTCTGTAATCATAATCGTAACCAATCACGGTCTCCCATCTTCCTCACTGTAGGTCACTCTAATATTTTTTTTAATCTCATCCTTGTCATATTCAACATGACTTTTTTTTTTTCTAGTAATTACTTTATACTACTAGTTAGTCTAGTTCTAGCAGTAATATAGAGCTCAACAAACTCTGAATCCAACTTTCTTTAACTCTCTGGTAAGTCAGCTGTTAAAACTTCTAAAGCTTATAAGTTATAAGAGGAGTGGGGTTAACAACTTAAAGAGTGACAATCCAATTCTGCAACTCTAACAAGTTTATGTTCCCTCAGGTTTAGTTTTTAGAATTTTGTTTCAAATCTATGATTGTTCAAGCTCTAGCAGTTTGTTGTCTTGTACTTATTCTGTTTTAAAAGTTTAAAATATGACTTTTTTAATTATCGTGGCCTGGATTTTTTAATCTAGTCCGTGTATCCTCGTAATTTATAACTACTGGAAATAGTTTAGCTTCTTAAATCTTCTAACACCTTTGACTGTTGTGGTTGCTTTCATAAGTCCATTAGAGGCTGGAATCTTATTTGTTATCAACAAGATTTTCACACTAGTCTTAGGTCATTAGGTGTTGATGCAATGATGCTACATACTTCATAGGCTGCAATTAGTTGAAGGTGCTATTACCTACTCTAGCCATACGCTTCCTTATGCCTTACTTGCCTTATTCTATCAATTAGTTTTATTATGATATTTGTGATGATATTTGATCTGATACTTTTGACCTTTATTATGTTAGGATATTGGTTTTTTAGTGTATGTTTCAGAGACTAATGAAAATATTAAATACAAAAAAATATTGAACGTGGGTCTCCGTGGGTGTAGTCTCTTTATCATACGAGACAAGGGTAAGGTTTGCTCTCATCTCAACCTCCCCGACCCTATTGGCCATTGGGTATGTTTGTTTACTGGGTGGTATGATTGTTTGTATAGTTATGTGGTAAGTCACTGAAAAACTTTTTTATTCGATGAAGAAGTCACATTTTCATCCTTATACGAGTAACGTATGACTTATCTTCTTATAAAAGTTTGTATATTTCCCTACTCTCAGTGGGACATACTGGGTATGTTCGTTTGTTTCGTTTTAAATGTTTGTATATTTGTTCATGTCGCAATTATTATTGTTATTATTTTCTTCTTGTTCTAATGTCAGCCACTTTTGTCATCTGTGCCAGGGTGGCTTCTAAATCTGGCGATTCTGTGAAGGTGTTCTACTAGGTTTCCATGCCTACAATCTGCAGTGAAGATCTTACCTTGAACTTTCAAATAGGGTTTGTATTAGGGAAGCATTACATTCTTGTCAGACTTTATTTTGTTATGTTGGATTTGACGATGACTGTTGAATACTATTTTGCAGAAGAGTTTAAACTCAAATTTAACTGACGACGCCCTTGTGTGATCTTTATGGTTATGCGCGTGTTTCTTGTTTCCCTCAAATCTCTTTTTATGTCATGATTTGAATATTTGAATATTTGCATTGGCTAATCCTATCAGGGTATGATCAGATCAGTTCCTATCCCTGAAAAGACGTATGCTCTAGTTTCTGATATTTCTTTTGATGGTTTTAGCTTATTTTTGTTAAAATTGTCATAATGTTGGACGCAAATACCTGTCATTTTTATTATCTGTTGGACCTGATATGCCAAAGGGACCATACAAGTTTTATACACGCCTAACACTTGTGGTATTTGAAGGGAACGTGAAACAGGTATCTAGATGTTAGATGCCATCTTTATTGCACAAGTTGAGTCGTGTACAAGTGTACAACCTTGTATCCATGAGATGTGGAGATGCACTTGCCATAATGAGAATAACATATGGAGATTGAATTTTTTTTGTTGGTTTAAATAACTTGTAGCTTGAAATTTGCTTGAAAAACATAAAAAGAAAAAGCAGCTCTAAATATGCTCGTTTACCAACTGAGCAAGCTTGGCAATTTGGCACATTGTTTACAAACAAGACATATATAGATAATTGATAAAAAAAGAATCAAATAAGACTACATATAGCATCAGGTAGTCAGATGTTTTTAAAGCATGAGACGGTCAAGGCGGTAGTAGAACATGCATTTTTAATGCATGAGACGGTCAAGGCAATGGTAGAATCGCGTCACAGGAACGTAGTGTTCCTATCAAGTGGGCTGAAGGCAACCTCTTCATTGGAGGTGGCGCCTATATATAACTTATTTTCATATATTGAATATTAGATTCTCGTGTTGATGACACCCACGTCTTAGACTTTTAAGATGTAAGGCTTGAAAACGTTAATCTTGATTAAAAAAAAGATAAATGTTTAGTTTAGAATAATTATCAAGTTGTTAGAATAGATAATTATAAACTTTTATTTAACTTGTCATGTTATATATCAAGTTTAATAGATAAGATTATTTTAAAAGTTTATTGAGTCTTTTTGATGAAGTAGGTTACTTAGTTTTCAAGGATTGTTTAGTTATAAATAGGATAATCAGTTTCTTTGTATTTTAAGGGCTTTATTGATATATTAATAAAATAGTCGTGAAAGTGTTTTCACAAAATCATGGAGTTTTTGTTCCAGTGTTGATTTAATCGGCTAGTATGGGATTTCTAGTAGTGTTTCAAAGGGTTTGATTGCCAGCAAGGCTTACTTTGGCACGTCTCGTGCTTCTTAAAAGCAAGGAAGTAATCGTTTAAACAAGCCTAATTTGTAATTTATAAATAACTTTTTTTAAATAAATAAATTTCAAACCTCAAAACATTGCTGTCAAGAAAATAAAATTCATAAGTTTCTTTCTTTTGTTTTCTGTAGCACCTTTCCCAATTACAAACGAAATTACAAAGATGGAAAAACTTATAATAATATTTATGAGAATGATATTCATCTAGCCACGCCTACGCGTATTCATTTTAAACTATAGTTTTTGACGTAGCATCGTTACATCCGCTTTACGTGAGACGATTCAATAACTAAAAATATATTTTTGTCACTACTGATGAAAGTTTGCTTGGTAAAATGTTGAAATAACATGTGAATGGATATTAAAATAGCTTTTTATATCAAAGAAATACAACACCTAAAACAAAATTTTGTGTTTGCATCTAATGACCCTAAAACTATATTATTAAAATAGCTTTCTATATCAAACCGTCAATTTTAACTCGTCACTATCATATTTTCTAATAGTATTTTAGATTGAATTTGTATACTTTTATAAAGTTAAGTTTCGAGTTGTAGACTTTTGGTTCATCAATAAACTAAAGTAATATTTATATATTTCTAATATATATGTATGTTGTTTTACTTATAAGTTGTTTTACAAATTATAAATGCAAACTACAGCCTATTAACAGACAATAGTTCATATTGTTAATTTTACCAATTATATTTTTAACTTTAAGTTAAATTGCTAAAAATAATCATATTATCATGATCATTCTTTTGGATTTTGCTCATAGTCATGACTTGGAAGTAAATGGAAAATTGACTGTCGAAATCTAGTGGAGGTTACATGTAATTCGAGTGAAAAACTTACACATGATATACACTCATTTTTACATCACTCAAATTTGTAGTCTTTTATAAAAGTTCACCGCTCTAACTTTAAATATTTTTTTCATAAGATATACTCAACAAGTAAACAATTCAAATTGAAAAAAGTTGTGTCATTAACAACTATTTAATGAATGACCTCCACGTTTTCAGGATTTTGAGTTACGTTTTTCATCTTTTTATTATATTATTATTCTAACTATTTTTGACAACATTTAATATTTTTTTTACTCTGTCTAACTTTAATTTGTATTATATAATGTTTTTATAAAACTCTAAATATATCGTGCGGTGCACGCATTTTAATCTACGTCTCGCTAAAAATTACATGTACAATCTATTAAAGTTGCTTCACGTTTCTTTTTTCAAAATCGATTATTTTTTTTATTATCATAGGCATTGTTTTGAAAACCGGACCGGGAACCGGACTCCAATCCGGTCCGGTTTGATACTTAAACCGTTTTGACATTGAACCGGTGGTCGGACCGAGTTGAACTGGTTTTTTATATATATTTTTTTATTTTTCAGTATTTTCACATATATTTATTAAAATGTTTATAATTTTATCCTCTACAACCAACGGAGATCCGGATTTAATACCATGATCATATGCTACAGTAAGCGTAGTTATCAATCATCACATGGCACAAGAAAAAACTAACCATACTTACCACGATATTACACACTAAACACCAAATCTATTTGTGTCAACCGATAATCAAATAACACGCTAAGTTGAAATTATTCAAATAAAAGTATAAAACAAGTGGTGATCTAGGAATTTGTAGCTTTGAACATGTCCGTCCAAAACACGTACACACATTCGTCAAACCATGGGCTATGTCAATGCCGGCAAGTGGTCCGAACCCTCATAAATTAATCTACTTGATCCGTCAACTGTAGGCACGTTCCATCACGAACTGCTGCTTGTTGGTTGCCGGAGAATGACCGGAGACAAACTTCTCACCGCCGTAGTTATCGCCGTCGTGTTGCAGCTGCTGCATTCGCCGGAGTTCGTACACTCTCAAGTCGTCGGCGACGAATTCGCCGGTCAGATCAACGACACCGCGTTTCTACCGTTCATTACTCAGAGAGTGTACAGCAGTCTCTCCAATCTCACTTCTACGGTTCTGGACAGTGATGTCGGAAATCGAGCTTCCTTCTGTGTGAAGGATCGGTAAGGAATTGATGAAGTTGTGTGCATTTGATTTGAAACTGTATGATGATGATGATGTTAGAAGATTTGTTAATCGGAGTTTGTTTGTATTTGTTCTCTAATTGATTGAAATTGATGTGGTTACCATTCTAGTTTGAGATTGATAACCATATCGAGTTTTGTATGTTTCGAGTAAACAACTAAACATGATAATGCTGTAGATTTGTAACAAAGTTCTCTGTAGATTTTGCATTTGGAAATAGCTAGTTTGAATTTAGAGGTTAAAGTGGATCTCAATTTGAACTGTAAAGTCAATTTCAAGATATTAATTGGAATAAAGGGGGGGTGATGAACTGAATATTGCTGTTTGCATATTGGGATGTATTTGATTGGAATCTCTGAACTCTTTTATGCTTTTTAGGGAAGCCGAGTGGGATCGAGCCTTCAATTTTTCTTCTAATTTGGATTTCCTAACTTCTTGCATCCAGAAAACCAATGGTACGAGCTCTAGCCTTTTGGAGATTATATGGCTTCTCTTTCTTTTAATATATTTAGATAACAATTAACTTGTTGATATGTTCAGGAGATGTTACTCGGCGAGTGTGTAACTCAGCAGAGTTAAGATTCTACTTTGGAGGTTTCTTTTCAGGTAGCAGTTATATGAAGCCTAACAGAAACTGTAATATAACGTCTAGGGTTTCTGGTTGTGAGCCGGGATGGGCATGTGCCACTTCACCTATTGATGATATTGACATGAGGGATTCGAAGAATATACCTGCCCGAACCGAGGACTGTCAGCCTTGTTGTGAGGGTTTCTTCTGCCCGAGCGGTCTTACTTGCATGATCCGTAAGTAGTTACAACTTCTTTGCATGACAGTCATCAAGGTCAATATGTTTATTAACATTTTTGGATATTGTTTTTGTTAGCTTGCCCATTGGGTGCACACTGCCCAACTGCAACCCTTGATAAAGCTAGTGGCATGTGTAAACCGTAAGTTTGAGTGCCTTCTGTAAAAGTTGTGTTTTCTCTGTTTTACATTCTACTTTTCTGTGAGCAACTTACTTATTAGTAGCTTACATTCAGATATTCTTACCAATTGCCTCCTGGAATGCCTAATCATACTTGTGGCGGAGCAAACATATGGGCAGATATTCGAACTAGTAGTGAGCTGTTTTGTTCATCAGGGTCATACTGTCCAACAACTACCCAACAATTAAATTGCAGCAAGGGGTATATATCTATGTTTTCACTATTTCATATAGACCTGCCAAATTTTACTTCAAATAATGATCTCCTTCTCTTGTGATTTTAGGAATTACTGTCAAAGGGGGTCTACATCTGAGAAATGTAAGTGTGTTACATGGTTTCACAGTTAAACATAAGACTCTGGAATTTCTAAAGCAATGAAAGAATGCATATGTTAAAAATGGTGTCACTAGTTATCTGACCTTATATTCTTTACATGCAGCATGCTTCAAGTTGACGTCATGTGATAGTGGAAGTTCAACTCAAAATATCCATGCATACGGAGCAATGCTTATAGTAAGCTTTTCTCATAAGCTATTTAAACTACTATGATCCTAAGAATATGTGTATTTGTCCATTTTACTTATATTCATGTAATTTAAGTAATTGTAGATCCACAAGCTCAATTACTGAATATGCATCTATCTGAATGATCAAACTTATGCATATTTACTTTTTATGCAATACCTTTCATGAAATAAGATATATATATATATAAATTTCTATTAATTCTGTATCTAGGCTGCCATATTTACAATCCTGCTCATCATCTACAACTGTTCTGATCAAATAATCACAACTCGGGAAAGAAGGCATGCTAAATCTAGGGAAGCAGCTGCAAGACGTGCAAAAGAGAAAGTAAAAGCACATGAAAGGTGGAAAATGGCACGAGAAGCTGCTAAGAAACATGCAGCTCAAATATCTCGTACATTTTCTCGTAAAAAGGCGGTCCCACAAACCGAGGAGCTCTCAATCTTACACCAAAGTAGTGATGATGTGGATTTTAATGATCCAGTTACTACATCTGAAGAAAACAAATTGGAGCTAAGAAGTCAAACATTTAATTATAAAGATGAAGATCTTTATAGTTATGATCACATTGTGGAAAGTAAAGATGCAAAAGGTAAAAAGAAAACACAAAAAGAAAAGCCAATTCATACTCATAGCCAAATCTTTAACTACGCATATGGTCAGATTGAGAAAGAGAAAGCCATGCAAGAAAATCAAAACCTCACATTCTCGGGAGTAATCTCAATGGCTGTTAATACTGAAACCAGAAAAAGACCCAAAATCGAGATATCTTTTCGAGATCTAACACTTACCTTAAAAGGAAAAGACAAACATCTTTTAAGATGTGTTACCGGGAAAATCATGCCAGGTCGTATAACAGCTGTCATGGGCCCATCTGGGGCAGGTAAGACAACGTTTCTTTCTGCCTTGGCAGGAAAAGCACACGGGTGTAGAATCACTGGTTCAATTCTTATAAATGGGAAACCTGACTCGATCCATTCATATAAGAAGATAATTGGTTTTGTGCCACAAGATGATATCGTTTATGGTAATCTAACTGTGGAGGAGAATCTCTGGTTCAGTGCAAAATGCAGGTATATAATAATTCACTATACAATGAGTAAGAGTTTTGACAAGTTTCTTGACATTTATATACGAAAATCTTATAGGTTACCGGCAAGCATGCTTAAACAAGACCGTGTTCTAGTTGTGGAGAGAGTTATAGAATCTTTGGGTTTACAAGCAGTTAGAAGTTCATTAGTTGGAACTGTTGAAAAACGTGGAATATCTGGTGGTCAAAGGAAACGGGTCAATGTTGGTTTGGAAATGGTTATGGAACCATCGTTATTGATCTTAGATGAACCAACATCAGGTTTAGATAGTTCATCTTCTCAGTTACTTCTTAGAGCACTTAGGCGGGAAACCTTAGAAGGGGTTAATGTTAGTATGGTGGTTCACCAACCAAGGTAACTAATATTATTTCACCCACATTTTTTTATGATTTTCATGTACTTTAATTGATAAGTTAAATTTCTTTGCAGTTACTCTTTGTTTCAGATGTTTGATGATTTAATACTTTTAGCAAAAGGTGGACTTACGGTTTATCATGGATCAGTAAGGAAAGTTGAAGAATACTTTTCTGGGCTTGGTATTAATGTTCCAGAACGTGTTAATCCACCAGATTATTTTATAGATGTTTTGGAAGGTATGGTTAAACCAAACACAAGTTCGGGTGTAAATTATGAACAGCTTCCTGTCAGATGGATGCTTCATAAGGGTTATCCTGTGCCCCCTGATATGCGTAGAGATGCTGCTATGTTTCCAGAAGGTCAAGTTTTAGGTAATGAAATAAATGACAATGAGGGTGCAACAGAGGAATATTCCTTTGCTGGTGAAATTTGGCAGGATGTAAGGTCAAATGTTGAAGTAAGAAGAGATATGATTCGCCATAATTTCTTGAGAACAAAAGATTTGTCCAACCGTACGACTCCAGGAATTCTCATGCAATACAGATATTTCCTTGGAAGGTACTGTTTTATTAATACTTGAGGTGGCAAGATGGGGGCTGGTCAGGCGGAGTGGGTAATGGGTCAAAGTGGATACTTTTTCCTTTTAATACGAGTTTAATGGATCATATAGTTTTGTGCTTCCTTTTTCTGATGTTGGCCATTTATCAGGATTGCTAAGCAGAGGTTAAGAGAATCTAAGCTACAATTAGTAGACTATCTCATCTTATTACTTGCTGGGGCATGTTTGGGATCCATTATTAAATCAAACGAAGAAACATTTGGGGCACCTGGCTACACTTATTCCATCATTGCAGTATGTAAGTAACTAAACAACTGCCTTTAAGCTATTAAAGATATGTTGACAAAATATTTATTTGAATATGGTTAATATAGAAAATAACATGCAATATACATGTATCTTTTCAGGTTTATTATGCAAAGTTGCAGCATTGAGAACATTCTCTTTAGACAAATTACAGTATTGGAGAGAGCGAGCGTCTGGCATCAGCAGCTTAGCTCATTTTCTAGCCAAAGACACAATAGACCATTTCAATACAGTTATAAAGCCAGCTGTTTATTTGTCCATGTTCTATTTCTTCAGCTACCCCAGATCTTCTTTTGCAGAAAATTACACTGTTTTACTTTCCCTTGTGTATTGTGTAACGGGCATAGCGTACATGTTAGCCATATTTCTTGATCCGGGTCCGTCACAGCTGGTGAGTAACAAAAACGGCACTAACTATTAGAGCAAATAATACAGTTTTTCTATATATATAAGTGCCTTATATTGTATTGATGATCATCTGACATTATCACCTGGCACATACCTTCATATATTCAGCAACAAAAAGGGTGGGCTGGGCAATGGGTATTATAAAACGGGTAGTGCCAGGTTGGTTCAAAGCAATTTTATTCAAAATTTATCGTAGTTAGTGTCTTTGAAAACGATTAGAACACTATATTAGAATAAAAACTATTTAGAAGGTCGTATGCACTAAAAGTGCACTTTAGGGGCAACTTTTGACCAGTTTCGCCTGCATCATATTTAGCTAATGTTTTTGAATCTCATTTGAGATGTAACATATCCTGAGTCAACCCTTTTATAGGTAAATGGGTCAAAAGGGCCGATTCTACTTTCTAGAATTCTCCACCCATACTCATGTGAATGAAATTTCATGCAGTTTGCGGTGCTCCTTCCTGTAGTTTTGACTCTCATTTCAACACAGACGGGAGACAGTGAGTTCCTGAAGAATGTTTCCAAGTTGTGCTACCCTAAGTGGGCCCTAGAAGCATTTGTAATTGCGAATGCAAACAGGTACAACCATCTGGTAACCTATGAATCTTCAATAACATGATTTAAAACAATGGAAGATGTTTCATCAGTAAAATGAAACTTTAAATCAAGATAATGTTGATGATACATCCTTTAATCAAATTTGGTTACTGCAGGTACTCAGGAGTGTGGTTGATCACACGTTGTGGCGCACTTTTAAGATTCGGGTACAATGTACATGATTGGGGTCTTTGTATATTCGTCCTCATCATGATCGGTGTGGCTAGCCGAATTTCAGCTTTCTTTGGCATGCACATTGTTCATAAAAGGTGAGTCATTTTAATGTTAGTACTCTACAGAAATCACGACACGTGTGTATTTAGTTACAGGGTATAATTAGAGTGTACTAATGTTGTATTAACAAAGCATAGGTTATATTTATTTACAATATACAGTTAAGAAACCTCAGCTGCTTTATAAGTCAAATTTATTTTAAATTTCATTCATTTTTTTAATTATAAGGGATGCAACTATTGCTTTCTGTATGTTTGTATTATCTTGTTTGTACACAAAAGTTGATTATTAAAAACAGGGGAAATTGCATATATCCCCCTGTCCACCTGAAAATTTGCACATTTAATATACTCTCTTCTATCTAATAACCATTTCGGAGCTTCTTATGTTGCTGATGGATGATAGATGAACTCCAAACTTCTCCACCTTCACGTCTTTCTCTTCCTGCAACTCAAATGAAACTTCAAATCTATCCCCACTTTTGATCACCGGCCCCATGATCATGCATGATGATACTTGACGCCTTCCTAATATTTGACAATCCCATTTCACGCCTCTTGTTGTATTATTGACATGAACATCAATGCGCATAAACTTATCACCGTCATCACCAAAAAGATAATCTACCCAAATAATCATATGTAAAGAACCAACTTTAACATCTGAATATGTGTCAAACACATGTGAACACACCCCTGTTCCTTGAAACTCAAACCAGTCTGGAATCTCCCTCCTAGAAAAGTAGAGCTTACAATCACTTAGGCCTTGACCAAATCCCTGTGCAACAAACCGTATTTAACATACTAGTTAGTTATGAATTTTTTTAAAGATTGGGTATAAAAACATACTAGTTATTTATGAATTTTTTAAAGATTGGGTATAAAAGATGTTTTAATCAACCTGACCCAACTCGACCCGTTTCAACATGTACCCAAAACTTAACCATTGTGACACCTCTAAGAAAGAGTGACAAACCTGGAGAAAGAAGTTGTCGATCATCGTTAACAAGCCACTACAACCATTTAGGTAAAGTTGTTGTAAAGAACAAAGGTTCTCCAAGCCGACAATTTCTACCAACTTGTCACAATAATTCAAAGCTACATGCTTTAAAATTTCCAAAGTTGATAGATTTGGTAGTTCTTGCAATGATGTACACTCAGTAGCATATAGCACCTGTAGATTGTGTAGTTGAACAAGGCCAGAAGGCAGGCAAGAAAAAATGTTTTTTGACAAGTCTAACACCATTACTGAAGATAACTCCCAGATATCGTTTGGAATATCGTTATCTGATAAATTACAGTCTCTTAGTGCTAAAACCCGAATCATAGATAGTCCCAGCTTACTTCCTGGAACTCTTTTTAGTTGCTTGCAGTTATTTAACAGCAAAGTGTGAAGGTAAGGTATCTGTTTGATAGAATCAGGTAACTGTGTAATTCGAGTTCCACTAACACCAATATCTTCTAAACTGTTCATATCTCCAAGATTTTCAGGCAATTCTTGTAAGTTTAAGCAGTCCGTGAGGCGTAGAATTCTAAGTGACTTTAATCTGCAAATACTGTTTGGAAGATTATTGAGGGCACAACAGTTGGTTAAAGACAAAGTTCTTAAATCACTTAGGTTTCCTATCGATTCAGGTAACTGTTTAATCCTAATTCCACTAGCGTGAATCTCATTTAGTCCCTTCCAATCACCCAACTCATCTGGAAAATTTTCAAGGCTTGAGCAGCCCTCAAGATACAGAATGGCAATTGATGTTAAATTGCATATGCTACTTGGAAGTTTCTTGAGCTTTTTACACCCGTTTAATGTCAAAGACTCGAGCTGATTCAAACACCCGATTGAGCCAGGTAGCCGTTTGATCCCAACATGGCTAGCATCAAGTCTTTTTAAGCTCTTTAGGTTCCCTAATTCACGGGGAAGTCCTTTTAGTTTTGCACACTTAGAAAGATTTAATTCTTCAAGTGATTTGAGATGGCACATGCTGTTAGGAAGACCTTTGAGATTTTTGCAGGCTTCTAGATCCAGTTTAACTAACTTGTCCAAATTACCAACTGAGTTATGAATACGCGATAACTTTTCGCATCCACCAAGTCTTAATTCAGCCAGGTTCGGTACTCCGGTGAAATTAAGAGTCGTCTTTAGAGATTTTGATTTGCGAAGATCAAGTGAAGTTAAGTTACCAAGAAACTGTTGATCCAAAAATCAAATAAGGTTAAATAACTATAGAATATATAGAGATAAACACACACTGGTAGAAAACCAAGGCCATACCTTAGTTTGGTGCCACAACATGTGAAGATTACTTTGCTGCATATCAAGTGAGATAAGTTTTTCAGGATGAAAATCTGCTGGTAAACATTCCAACGGGAACCGATGCCAAGAAAGCCATCTTAACTCTTTAAACAAACCTCGAAAGCTTCCTACAAGATTCGTGTTGTTGATTTGAAGCAACCTTAAATTTGGCATCCTAGCAAAGGGTCGTGTGCTAAAAAGTAGCTTCATTGGTTGGTCTAAAACGATACCTTCGATCGCTTCTGTCCCCTAACGAAACAAAAATATAATGTATAAAAAGACGTGTAAAATCAAAACAAAATTCACATATTAATGAGAAAGAACATTGAACTTGAGTACCTCATCATTCATTAGCACATTACATACATCATCTTGCAACCACAGACGGCTACGCTTTCCGGGCTCGTCTGGAAACTTCTCACAGACAACAACTCTTCCCATGTCGCGTACTAGATCATGCATTCTAAGCCTACCATCCATATCAACTTTCAGTAAACATCTGTCTATTAAGGTACTCATTCCAATTGTTCCAAAGAACCCACAACCATCAAATATCTCGACAGCAAAATCTTTCTCCATTCCATTGAAAAAACATGCGATGTCAAGAAATATGTCCTTCTCTGTGTCATCAAGAGTGTCAAAGCTTATCCTTAATCTTTCAGAAATATCAGTTGTAGGATGTTTCTTCAGCTTCTCAAGCATAAAGTTCCAATCTTCGATTGTCTTGTTATAGAAAGATGATCCTAGAATCTCGAGAGCTAATGGTAGTCGTCCAGCATACGTTACAACGTCTTCTAGTATATTCTTGAAGTTTTCTAATGAAACCGGGCTTCTAAAAGCATGCCAGTTAAACAACATCATAGATTCGCTGTGGGTCAACTCCTCAACCTCGTATCGGTAGTCAACTTTAACTTGATCTAGAATATGTTTATCTCTAGTTGTCATGATGATTAAACTTCCCTTTCCAAATCCAGTTAAAGAATCTATCTGGCTCAAGTGGTCTACATCATCAAGAACAACAAGAGCTCTCCTACAACCTAATCTTTCTTTTATTACATTAATCCCTTGGTCAACGCTATTGACCCGATGCTTCTTTCCTTTAAGTGAAGAAAGAAGTTCCTCCTGTAAACGGACTAAACCATTGAACTGTTTTGATCTTTCTCGAACATTTTCAAGAAAACAACCATGTTCATAGTGATGAATGGCTTGATCATAGAATTCTTTTGCAATAGCTGTTTTACCAATGCCGCCCATACCATAGATCCCAACTGTACCCACATCATCTGGTCCAAATATACCAACTAGGTCTTTTAGGTACTGAACACGCGAGTCCAGGCCAACAGGGTGCTTCACATCAGACCGTTTTCGGATTAGTCTTTTTACAACCTCCTTTACAATTAATTCAATATATTCTTGTGCAGAGCTGCATAAACATCAATAATTTCGCAAACATCATTTATCACCTTAATGTTTAATATGAAATGTTGGCAAGGAGAAGCGTGAAATCAAATGTGAATGGTGGAAGATAATAACTGCTTTTATTGAACGAGTTACACATATGCAATGTAAAGTCAAAGTAAAAGTCAAACTGAAATGTCTACCAATTTCAATAGTAGTACAAACCATTTCAATCGATCCATATATACGACACTAAATGATGCTGCCAACCAATGCCCTGTTTTGGTTGGTAGTTAAATAACTACCTAATTAACCGTCGCTTCAACCCATAACAAAGAACCAGACAAAAGGCAACTTGACCAAGCTTACCTAATTTAAACCATACTAACTTAAATAAAGTCACAAATAAACCCAAGTTTAGTTTAATTTCAACATGAAATTTACATACAGAAAGATCTTACCAGCTTGTGGTATCTTCTTGAATATGCCATCCTGCTAAATCTCCTGCCACGGTTAATGCTGTTCGCCATTCCTTTATCTTTTCTAGATTAAGAGACTTCTCGTGTCTTGCAAAAGCAACTTCAAAATTGCCACTTTGTTTGCGTATATCAGCAGGATCAACATGGTGAAACACTGGAAGAACCACCTGTCTTACAGTATTCCTGCAGTTCATGATCTTTACCAGCTTATTAAGACAGAACCTGCAAGAAGCGTATTCATTTGAAAACACAACAACCGAAACTTTTGATTCTTCGATTGCTTTTAACAATCGGTCAGATGGAACATCATCAACACTTAGTTGCAGTTCATCAGATTCATCGGGTTCAAATACGTGAATTTTAGCTTCAGTTAAAGCTGTGTACAGATGATCTGTGAATGTTTTTCCATGGCTGCATATAGGTTCATTTCTTGAGTTCAGATACACATCATACTTCCAGTTTGGAGTTGCCCATGAACACACAGAAAACCTAAGGGAGTATCGGTCATCGAAATTGCTTAGTGAATCCATTGAAAGAAGGAACAAGATTAGAGTAAACAAAGAGGAAATTAACTCTATAAGCTCAAATGATTAGGCTAATTGAGAGCTTTGAAATCTACAACAGATTAATGGTTTTATTGAAAGAGACAATGTTAAGCTTTTTTAACTCTTTGTTGTTAATTTATAACTATGTCATAATTCATCCTTCACCGGTTGGTTGCATGTCTTTATCTAGAATGAATGATGGGATCATTCTTGGTGACAATTTCATGATAAATCTAAATGAAAACAGGTCAAATAAATCGAACTTTATATAAGGTTTTTTAAACATGAGATGAAACGCATATCATCAAATGCAAGTGTAGGTTGTGGTGTAGAGATCGAGTTAGTTGATATAAAAGTCACCCCTTATTTATACAACCTCTTGTATTAGTTTATTGAAAATTATATTACTAATATAATAATATGACCTCAAGGGAATATCCTGCTAGTAAAATGGTGCGTTTTTCAACTAAATATTTTAAGTTCAAGTATTATAAAACACATTTAGAAGTTGAGTAGATGTAAAGTAAAGAGACTGTTTGTCTACTAATAAAAATAATAATAATATGACTTGTATAATCATATTAATGGAACTACAAGACGTAAATGTTTACATAAATTGTCATATACAGCATATACAACCTTTGTTATCACTTGTCGTTTTTTTCCTTAAAAATCTAACAATATACTAATGAAACAATAACTATTATATGCCATGTCAAGATTTAGCAATATACTAATTGCCATTTTACAAGATTTTTCCTCACAAATTTCCTTTTTTGGATTTTGTTTATGTGAAAATGTTTTAAATGTTGAAAAACCTCATGTAACGTTTAAATATTTTGTCTATAGAAAGCTATAAAAGTTTATGCTTAATTACTTATAACATTCATGTATTCTGTCCTGTAAACTAATATAACTGAATTTATAACTTTAAAAACACTCTGATTTCATCGGTAGATAAATTGACTAGTAAAATTTATAAGTGTAGATTCATAATTATCTTTCTAATACAAATTAACTTGTATAAGTAATAATATACTTTAAAAATACCAACCAGGTGTACACTAATATATAACAAGTAATGTTTACAGTACAAAGCTTAAAACATAAATACTTTTTGACTTGCCCTGTCTTTAGTTCACTATGCTTTTTTCTCTTATTTATCTTTCTCACCTTTGTAATAACTAAAAGGAAAATTGGTTATCATAGGTTCCAAATATAGCTAATTTGTAACTAAAGGTTCCAACTTTCAATTTGGTAACCACAAGTTTATAGTTATATGTTATTTGTTGTCATAGGTTTCCGTCTACCAGACCCTTAACACCGTTAGGTTCTGGTGACGTGGCGTTCCAACATGACAGTAAAATGGTGAATCACAAATCACAAACCCTAACCTACGCAGTCAATCGCAAATCAATAACTCCATTCTCAAATTCAATAACTCCATTCTCAGTCAATCGCAAATCACAAACCCTAACCTACTCAAAGACGAAGAATAATGCAAACACCTGATCGCGTTCTCATCATCTTTCATACCGGTGGGAAGTTTCTTGTTGATCCCCCTCAATTAAGGTATGAAGGTGGTAAGGTAACTAAATTAGCTTTAGAATATGACAAACTTTCATACTTTGAGTTAAAAGATCATGCAAAAGAGTATGTGAATTATGAATCCAAACTTCTTAGATTGTACTGCAAGATACCAAGTGATGGTAGGTTAAAACGATTAGGGACAGATACAGATGTTTTTGAGATGGTAAAAATGATTGTTTCCACCTCTAATAGTGTTCTTAAGCTGTATGTTCAAGATGAACCCATAAGAAAATCTGAAGGCCAATCCAGTAATCAGCCCATTAATTCTTTAGCCCAGCCCATTAATCTTTAGCCCAGCCCATCCCTTTATCCTAACCCACTACCCCTATAGAACAGCCCAGTGTCAACGCAAGTCCCTGTTCAGAATCAAAGAAATTCACCAA
>BJCO01000605.1:0-17809 GCA_018326465.1 Flaveria floridana | reverse complement strand
AAGCACTTCAACAAAACGCCCTCTATTTCAAAAAGAAAGTAAGAAGTAATATTACAGATTCTAACACCAACACATACATAATGCTCTTTAACATTAAATACATTACCTAACATCACAGGCCTAACAGCAGGGAAAAAAGCAAAAGAAGACTAGGAAGCTGCACAAAGGAACTTTTGGAGTCGCAGCCTTTTTCATCAGCATGCCAAACAAGCAGCTGCGACCAGCATAATTAGAAGAACCACAAACTCTTATGCTAGGGCAGGCTGTGTAACTATAATGAACAAAACAAAACCATGATTTTGCACCACTGCTAACATGACACTTCTAGCAGCTGACTATGTAAATAACAGTAGGTATGTGGTAGCCTGTATTGAATGTAATCGGACCTTGATTTTGCTGCACTACTGATAGAAAGCAGGCACCGGTTCATCGTGTAAATAACAGTAGTATCCTAATGTATGTTGTAGTCACATTCTGAAAAACTACTCAGGAAAATGCAATATCGCACAACGCGCGATCTGGGTTTCACCTAGTTTTTTAAATGGCGTGACCATTCAAGATATTTAACAAGAAACGGTTTGAACTCGGTCCTTTGCAATGTTGACAAATTTTAAAATTGTTTGATAAGGTGTAGATAAATCATTTAATTATTAAAAAGATTCAATGAAGATCACTAAAATATAGGAAAAGAAAAACGGTTTGATTCGTGCTATTTTAGTCGAAAACTTGCCAGCAAATTATGAAATATGATGATCACAACTAACCTCAGAGCTTTTGCCCATCTAGAATCATTAAATAACAAATTTCATTATTTTAGATTTTGTTAAATCTTAACGTTAGTGAATCATTTCATAAAAAAAAGTTATAACTTTTTTCCTAGAATTTACAGAAACAAAACTAAATAATGTTCACATGACCTAAATATTATTTCAATAGTTAAATGACTTTAATTAAACCATTGAAATCTTGAATGGCTACATTATCCCTTTCTTTTTTAATCATATATAATATCCACAAAAGGATATACATAACAATAAAAATATTAACAATGAATACATAAGAGCATTTACAATCCATAATTCATCCCCCGTGCTTATAATTATATAAAAAGTCATTATTTTTTTATTTTTAAATAAATAATAATTTTCCATACCTTTATCATTATAATTTTTATCTCTCATTCACTCACAATCACGTTCAGAAATATAAAAAAAACTTATGAGGGGTTGTACCGTGTTTCTTCATATTTGAGAAAACACGATACAACTCTATAATTTTTTTTTCACTCACAACCATCCACTATAATATCTATTTATATAAAAATAAAGAACATACAATCAAATTTTTATCCTCTTAATTAAGTGATAATAATTGAACGCCTGACCACAAGTAAAAAACAAAAACACATGACTCGACCACCATACAAGCATCAATGATTTGCTTTTTTCATTTCTCTTGCAAACAATTTTCCTCCATTACAAGACCCTACACATCTTCACAGTTCACACTTCAATCACCTCAACCTCTTATCTCTATGTACTGTTTACCTTTAATCAATTTCACCATCATCATGGTTGTTGGGCCTCCCAAAATGTTCTTGAAAACTTTAAACTTTTACAGTTTTGATATTATTTGCAGCTTGAACATGGACTGAGTCATCCAAACATCAAGAATCTCCAAGTTCTCCTCAAACCCAGGTAGAAAAATCAAATCTTGATTAGTTATCATTTGCCAATCAATTTGTAAGGGTCTGTGTGTACTTTGTATCAACATACCCAAGATTTTGCTTCTTTTATGAGATAATCATGTTTATGATCTTCAATATTTTGCTAATATTGACTTTTTGGTTGAAATAATGTTCCTAATTGGTAAAGAGTTCATGCTTGAAACGATAAGATCACATAAGCTGCTGATTGACCTATAAAAAATCAAACACCACCCATTAACAGCCTACCATATATACCAATCATTTAGTCATAATGTGAAAAGAAAAGAATTTAGGTGGCAAATGTCAAATTTAATTATATATAAGTAGACTAATATGTATAACTTCCCTTCTTACTCATGCGTTCACCTAAACTATATCTTGTATTCTTTCTCAACTTCTAGAAAGAAAGATTTCAACTTTTCAATTGTTATGAACAAGATTTGATGTGGGTGTTCATCTTTTCTGTAGAAAATTGACATAAAAAGAGGGGTGTTATTAAATCTTGAAAGATGGAATCTCCAACCTCTACAAAGAAATTGCATCAAAGCTTAAGCAGAAACAAGACTATGGAGAAGAAGGATGATACATCTTTGCATATTGCTATTAGGCAAGGGGATTTAGATGTTGCTTTTGAAATTATTAGTAGTTATGATGAGCAAAAGTTGGTTGAATTTCTGTTGACGAAGAATCAATCGGGCGAAACCCCTCTTTATGTGGCTGCTGAGTATGGTTGTGTTGATTTGGTGAAAGAGATGATCAAGTATTATGATTCTGAGGCTGCAAGTATTAAGGCTAAAAATGGATTTGATGCGTTCCATATTGGAGCGAAACAAGGGCATCTTGGTAAGGATTCAAACATAAACTTTTATAGTTATGATTAATTTTTGTTTTCTTCATGTGCTAGATGTTTTTGTGATTAGCCTAGGTTTGAGATCTGGTTTTGAGTCTTAATTTTGAATATTATAGGGTGTTAGTTGAAGTGGTGATATGGAGCTACAATTACTTATGAAACTGTTGATTTGTTTTTTATTTATATTAATATTAAATGGGTTAAATAGTTTAAAACAAAGCAATCAGCTAAAAGGTAAGAAGGTCAAACATATTGAAAGTCGTCAAACATCTTTCTTTAATGCAGATGAACTCCTAAATTGTTCTATCGAATATTTAGATTATTATCATGCCTAATCCACCTGCTTTGACTCGTACTAATAAAAAAACACGTATTAACCAAACCTCATATTTAGTTTTTGATCCATGGCTCTGCCCATCTAGACACTAGGAAGAAAGAGGCTCAACTTGAATAATTAGGTCAAATGAAGAAAGTTCAATCTTTATGATTGATATGAAATAGTTTAGAGGATAATCTGATGAAGTAAAAACTTTTTAGCTAGTTCTATAAATAAAATGAGGTTAATTTGCTACAAAATGCATGACATTCTAAATATGGAAAGCAGTAGTTCTGAAGTCAAAAATCAAAGTGGAAGTGTGTATCCTCTTTTTGAAATGTAATGATTTGCATAGCTCATGTATAGCCACTATCTCTTAATCACATTAGCTCATGAAATTCTTTAACTAATACTTAATATAAGGTCAAAGCTTTCTGCAAGTTTGTCAACAAAAGTTCTACACTTTATTGCATAAAAGATTTATACCAAATAGGTATTCAAGATAATCTTGAATTTAAAAGGGTTCTCAAGATTTATAATGTTGATTTCAGAGGTATTGAAGGTGCTTATGGAGATTCATTCAGAGCTTTCATTGACTTTTGATCAAAGTAACACCACACCATTGCACACAGCTGCAGAACAAGGTCATATTGAAGTGGTAGATTATCTGTTGGAGAAAAACAGCAGCATGGCTAATATTGCAAGAAGCAACCTAAAAACCGCTTTACATTCGTGTGCAAGAAAGGGCCATTTAGAGGTGTTGAAAGCACTTTTACAAAAAGTACCTGGGATTGTTGGTAGAGCAGATAAAAAGGGACAAACCGCCCTACATATGGCGGTTAAAGGACAAAATGTCGAAGTTGTTAACGCTCTTATTGAAGCCGATAGTGCATTGATCAATATGATTGACAAAAAAGATAACACCGCGTTACATATAGCTGCAAGAAAGGGCCGCACACAGGTATGTAAACGGTATCCCATATTGTGCAAACCAAGCGGGTTGGGTAACAAGTAAAAAACAGTTCTTGTCAAATGGAATGTATAACATGAAACCCATCTAAATGTACTTCTATGTAAATTACAGAAAACAGATTTCATTAAATCTTGGAAACTTATATAGATTTCACCTTCGCAACAATAGATGTCTTGGAGATAACAAACTCTCATCAAACTTGACATTAGAAAAAGATGTTTGACTTCAAAAGTCAAAGTTCACTTAGTTTTGACTTCTGAAGCTCATTTTCAGTTTATAACATCAGGTTACTTAACTTGCAGATTATTCGGGCATTACTAAACCACAATGCAACACTCAACAAAGAAGTCATCAACAAATACGGCGAAACTGCACTCGACACCGCCAACAGATTTGCGCGATCAGAGATCGCGATCATCCTACAAGAACACGGTGTCCCAAAAGCCAGATCAATCAAAAACACCCAACCACCACTAACACCCAAAACCCGTGAACTAAAACAAACCGTAAGCGACATCAAACACAATGTCCACAACCAGCTAGAACACACACTCAAGACTCAAAAACGAGTCAAAGGGATCGGCAAACGAATCAACAAAATGCACCTTGATGGCCTCAACAACGCCATCAACTCCACCACAGTCGTTGCAGTCTTGATCGCCACTGTTACATTCGCCGCTATATTCCAACTACCCGGTCAGTACGTCGATGACTCGAAACATATCCCCAAGGGGTTCTCACTTGGAGAAGGAAACATAGCATCAAACCCCGAGTTCATCGTGTTCTTGATCTTCGACTCGTTGGCTCTCTTCATATCACTAGCAGTGGTGGTGGTTCAGACGTCGATAGTAGTCGTCGAGAAGCGAGCGAAGAAGCAAGTGATGACAGTGATCAACAAGCTCATGTGGTTAGCTTGTGTGTTCGTGTCAGTGGCGTTTCTTGCGTTATCTTTTATAGTTGTGGGTGACGAGAAGTGGTTGGCTGTTGGTGTTACAGTTATCGGGTCGGTTACGCTGGCATCGACGTTGGGGACGATGTGTTATTGGATCATCTCGCATTGTATCGAGGCTAATAATATCAAGAGTCGGAGGCTCGAGAGGAGTAGCAAATCGTTGTCGGGATCGGTGTCGATTTCGCCTCCTTCGGATTCGGAGAATGAGGATTTTAAGAGACTGTATGCTATTTGATGAATGTGATGATCATAATGTTGTGGTTTTATATGTTTAGCAGGTGAACTTGTGCTTTTGATGTATGTGTTGGTGCATAGGTACCATGTGATATGTATATATGTGTTTAAGAATGATATGAAGTAGCAGAAAGTTGGTCTACATGACTGCATGTTTGAATCTCTTTTGTTGTTTTTTATTCTATCTTAGAAGGATAATCGTGTTCGGTTAAAAGATTATGGGTTGATGGGTTGAATAGGTAAACCAGAAAATTCAATCTCGTGTCAAAGAACACGTTTAAAAATCATGTTGTGTTTCGGGTGTCTTTTTGAAGTTAATCTGGTAATATCTAATGACTTATAACAATTTAAACTGTCAATAACACTTGTTTAAATGAGTTTTTTTTAATTTTTTTTATTTCTCATTTCTTAATCCTACGCCAGCTCTAATAATGTAATTTGTGATGCTACATGCTTGATACCCCTAAAATTAAGGGCCCCCATTTTTAAAAGAATTTATAGTGGATTTTGGTATTTTATGGGTTAATGGAATTTTGAAGCGGAATAATACTTGATAGTTGAGTCTCAATTAAAATTTTGATGATTTGATATGTTATTGAAGAAACACAATCACATAATTCACAAAGCAAACGATTCTTCCTAAGTTCATTTCTTTTCGATCAATCTGATCGACATTAGCTAACCCATTTTCACCTCTTTTTTTAAAGAAATTAACTATCAAGAAGTCACGGTTAGTATATCAAATTTTCTTTGATTTATTGCTTTTGTTCAAAGAAATTTGATTAGATTACTTTTGTTTAGATTGCGTTTTATAAAATGGCCTCATTTTTATAGTTCGATTGGGGCCTTAAAAAATGTTGAGCCGGTCCTAGTCCTACTCCTACCTAACAAATTTGGGATTATGTGTTTAGTATGAGATTAATGGAACACATGAAAATGATCGGAGAATTTGAAAGTGAGATATTAGAGTAACATATAAGGTTGCTGGAAATGAATATTTGATAAAACTCATAAAAGCGTTTCGCTTCTATAAATGGATAAAAAAATTTAAAATAAAACTATAAAACTTCACATGTTAACACTTTGTAGATTACTCTTTTAATTTTAAACATGGATTGTTATTAAACCTCATACTAATAGGTTAACAAATTAACCCGTTTATTAAACACACCATGTTTGTTTAACCAAATTGTTAAAGTGGTTATGTTTAGATTGACCGGTTAACAATCGTATTGTATTAGACAACTTAAAATGTGATTACTATTGTGTTGTGTTAAGAGTTACCACTTACCACCCCTAATATTTTCTCATGTGTTTGTAGTATAAAGTCCAATCTTTCACAAAGAAAGACAGATAAAGTGACAAAATGGCTAACAAGGATTCACTGATGTACATATGTATGATTGTGTGCTTGCCTTTTACTAGCCTTTTAACATCAAGAAATCATAACATCATAAGAAACCAAGTAAGACCGTGGCCCACGACCACAGGCCTGACTAGACAGGTCGCGGGTTTGAGTCACGACTCGCTTAATCGCGATTGGGATGGTTGAATGGATGATGAGTTTGCATAGAAGTGAATATAAGTGCTTAAAGCAACAGTTTGTGCTTTGGCAAAAGCTGTCATTGCTTAAAGCAACATTAGCCACTTTATAGATTGGAATCACATTCATGGGGGTCCTTTTTATGATCAAATCTACACTCATAGATTTTAGTTATATTTTTAACTTATAAGGAAAGGATTGATAGTTGATGTAATGATGTTGACTCTGCATAAAGAATTGTTTAAACCTGTCAAGTAGGTGCCTTTGACCTTTTTAATTATGAAGAATGCCCTGAATCATTAGCTTCACACACAAGATCTTTCCTAAATCTTTTTTTTTGTTTGACTGTGGTATTATGACATTTAAATATTTGATTGACTAAATCCTAAAGCAAATGAAGATTTGAGTAATACCTATACATAATCAAATCCGAATTTTCTTGTTTCGTAACATTTAGGAACACATACAACACTGTTAATGAGCTTCTAAGGATCGACGTGATATCATCCAAGGAGACCATACCATTAATGAGTTTCATCATTGACGAAAATCCTTGGGTTTTTCTTTATGGATAATTGGCCAAGGATTTGTCTAGTGACGGAACCAGAGCTTTTTAGTCAGGGGTCATCATAATATTATTTTATGTAGCGACTACAACTAATTAGAGCTGCAAGTCATGTTTTTTAATAAAATCCAACCTTTTATATACAAAAAACCGACAAATTCTGGTGACCGGAGGGTCAGTGGACCCTCTCGAGTCTTCACCCTCCCCTGCCTCCCCCCTATAGTCCCACCTAAAAATTGTATGGGTTATTAAAGGTGACATCTCTTAATATATTTTTGTCTATAGCATCATCAGATTCTTCTGTTTTAGGTGATCTCATTTCTAAGAACAAGAATTCCTTAATCTAAAGCCATGATGTTAACAGCTAGTATACAATTCAATGAAAGTTGTACATTGCTTTAGATTCCAGAATTTAAGCTCATGAAAGTTGTACAACATATGCAATGGGTTGGGGCCTAAAGAGTAGACAGGTGATTGTAAATGTATATGACTTAAAGGAAGTTGTACATGGTGGTAAAAATTAAAATGGTACAAGTGAATTGCTTTTAACAGTACCCATATGACTATAAAATATAAAACTATATATAATCAAAACCATCAATTAGAAGATGCATAAATATCACACCAAATATATTATTATTATTTTCTCATTGAAGTAGTTTTTGATGATGAACACCATATTTAAAGCAAGAGATTCTGAGGTGGACTGGCACAATGCATACACATAATAATGGTAAAAAAGTTGATGACTTTAAAGTTAGATGTTAGTGGGGTCCTTTTTTTTCTTGCTATGAGAAATGCCTTTGAATACATGGCATAGATTAAAATTTCTTGCATGTGATCTTAAATTGGATTCATTATCTCCTTTGTGTAAAAGATGCCTTTTGTTGTTACAGATTCAGAAGAAAAAGAAGGCAGAAATCTAATAATGAGAATTTGATGCTAAGTTTGTTTTAGCAATTGCTCTTTTCTTTTTGCAACTTTTATCACGAAAAAATAATGTAATATGATTTCATTTATTTCATGGCTATATAGGTAAAAGCTTGACATTGACGTATTAATATTCCAAAATTTTTTATTATCATGATTGTTGAATTTTTGTGGTTGCATTCTTAATGTGATTCATATTGCAATCTAGTCGTTAATATTTTGTACGCAAAAGATTAACTCAGGCAACTCATGTGATGTTTAATAGTTTATAATAGTGTAACATTTACTAGGATGAATTAATATTTTAGATGTACAGTGTACAACACAAGACAATGACAGAAAACACATTAAACATTGTAAGGAAATGTGAAATAATAAAAGCTTTGATTTGGTGTATGTGTAGACAAAATTGTGCTCATTGAACATTTGAAAGTAATATACAACTACTTAAGTAGTGTTTAGCAAAATAATGTTTTCTTTGATTTGTTATGGACATATTCAAAAAGCAAATGCTGGGGCACCATATGTTAATATCATCATAAAACAAAGAAACTAAAATCTTAAACACAAAAATTGGTTTCAAGAACATTAATCATCACTAGGTACATTTAGGAAGAAACACAGGATTTCTTGAATTAAAGACCTGTTGGGATTTTTTACAGTGATCAATGGCTGCCTCAATTGAACCTTCAAGCTCTGAATCTGCACTACTATTCCTCTTTAACAACTGTAATTCATAAATCCCATTAGAATAGTTAAAAGAAGATGATGAAGATGATGATCCAGAAGCAGATGATGAAGAAGAAGACGATGATGTTGATGTTGAAGAAGGTGAACACTTTCTCTTAATTGCCCCTGAAAATGACTTCCTATGGTTGCAATTACCGTCAAAAACATCCTCATTCCCTTGTTCTTCAATACCCTTTAAGACATTTGCCAATGTGGGGTATTTTCCTGTTTGAATTTGCCCAAAACCACTCTTTTTACACACTTTCAAGTACTTCTGCAAGAAATTCTGATCACAATCTTGTTCAACTTCTTGTTTAGCACATGGGTATCCATCAGAACCACAATTAGATTTGTTAAACAAAGATTTGAGATAAGATCTTGAAGCTTTAAGCTTTTGAGTTATTGAACACTGTTTGATTGACCTAAGCTTCTTAGACCATGGACCATAATACTTTTTCGGTTGATCGCCGATGAATCCTGTTAATTCGGTTGACCACTGGAAGAAATACTCATCAGGAGTTAGTTCAGTACTGGCTCTACAAGATTCAGAAGGAGATATATTGCATGATTGAACCGTTGGTGTAGAAAATGTAATGAACTCTTCTTGTTGTTCTTCATCTTCTTTGAATTTAGCATTTTGCAGAAGTGATTTCACCATTTGTACTCTAGGAGGAAGGTGAAGCGGAAGGAGTCTGCCTTTGTAAAAAAGCTCATCAGCAGGAGAATTTGAATGCACAATGGAATTAGTTGCCTTTTGAAACTCAAACTCTATGCCTTTTGATGGTGAATTTGAATGTGATGATGAACTTACTTCCATATCTATGAATTCTTCATCTTCATAATTGCATGATAAAAGATTTGCAGCCATTTAATGTAATATGTTTGTGTGTTTCTAGGTATTTTTGAGTGAATGTGAGCTTGTGTTGCAATGGCTATGTGGTGGGTGTGGTGGTAGGGTGTGAGTCAAGACTCAAAAGCATCATTTAAAGGCTTAAAGTAGAGAAGGTGACAAGTTAAAAAGGTTATGAGATGTAAAATGAAAAAAATGTCAGATATTATTTGTTATTTTCAAGTAAGCTTTTCTTGAATGTTTCCAAGCAAGAAAGTGTGGTTAGAAAGAAGAATGGTCCCTCTTTCTAGATTGACCAAGCAATGAAAGATTGTACCTTGTGCTAATCTTGTTGTACACCAGCTACTCAAAAGTGGATTAGAGGTGAAGAGCCACTCTATTCATTATGAGAGTGCTTATTGGTGTGATATTATGATGACTCATTACCTTCACAAACAAGAATGAGAAACACATTATTTATTCACAATGAAGAGGGACATTGCAAATAACTCAAATCATAGCATTACTTCTTGTTTGGACCTAGTACAAGTTTCTTATACATATGTACAACACTTCATTGATACTCTCAATCTATTTCTAGGTGTACAAGCCTACATGCAACCAATCAAGTGTTTAGCAAAAAGGGTATAGCACAAAACAAGTTCACATATATAGATATTTTCACAAACACGACTAAGCCCGGCTAAACATACGAGTCAGGTTGGGTAGAAGAACATGTCATGATGGTTTTAGATTAAAACGACTCGTCTCATGAAAGTACCAATTCTATTCAGGACAAGACTTGTACATGATGCAATATCGATTGTAACTTGCTTTTGAATTGGGCAATAGTATATGGTGTTGTTAACATTGGGAACTTGTCCCTAACATAAAAAACAATGAGGACAATAAAATGATATTTGAAAAAAAAATTATAGCAAAAAAGTGTCCACTTTCCCATACATCTTGGATTTTAGCACTCTCATATTAGTTTAGACAAAGTATGGAATTGGATAGAAGGATAAACATTTCATGGGTCTCCACAAATTGACTGGGTCAAATGAAATATGGGCTTTTGACCTTTTACCTTTCTTTACTTTCACTTATTTTCACAAGAATCGAAAGGTGTACCTGTTAAACTTTTAAATGTTTGTAAAGAATATATCTCTTTTACTTCCTAAATTCATTTTATTTTTATATGTTTACAAATAAATACTATTACAATTTAAGTGTAGATTTTAAATAACTAGTTTTTCAATTAGCAATTTATACTTTTGAATATTTTGTTAATTTGTATAGGTTGGAAATTACTTTTATAGATTTTATTTTTATATGTTTACAACAATAGGTTGGAAATTACTTTTGGTCCCCACTTTCACACTCAATGCTCTTAGATAAATTAACAATAATAAATATATAATAACAATAATAGTAATGGTAATACATCATAACAGAGTATGTTAGAAAACATAACGCCTAGATATTATTTTAAAGAAGAATAGTCCAAAAGTATGCATGATTTCTGCATTTTTTTTGGTTCCTATTTCTATTTTATGCAATCTCTCTCCCCATATTTTCAATTGTAAGCATCTAGGGTTGTGTTGCTATTAAAGCAGTAGCATAGGGTGCCTAAAAAACAGACAATTGACTGCAATAACCATATATTTAACCATGATCACTCTTTACTCTTTACTCTTTACATCTTTCTCCCAACCCAAATCAAATGACTTTAATTTTTGTTTTTTGAACGACCGAAATAATATATTATTGTTGTGACTTGTAATGTTTTGCCTTGTATCGTACTATCGTGTCTCGCTAATTTTCTTAATAATATTGTCGCCCTTCTATAAAAAAGAAAAAAAAAACAAAAAAAAAAGAAAAAGAAACAAAGGTCCGTTAGAGTAGATAGGGGCTATTGGGCCAGATCTCAAAGTCCATACCCTCATGTTTTCAAAGTGGAAACCTTTGCTGCAAACTCTGCCTACCTTCATACATGTCACCCTCTATTCTTAAACCATAGCACATGTCCACTCATCTTCTGACAAACAATTTAATTTCCTTAAAAAATGGCTCTTGTTTCACAAACCAAAGTACACTTTTAAATTCTGTGAAAATTATTGGTAAAAGTGATAAATCTAATCCTCTATGAGAGTGTGTCAATTATATCATTTGTAAGTGATTCAAAACCTTTGACATTATCAGCACCATCAAGTTCTAAGCTGATTTTAGTGGTTACTCATCGACTGACTCGAGTCTGATGACTTGTTGCTCTCACTTGTCGAACTCGAGGATAACTTTTGTTTAGAAGGTTCTAGAAACTTCTTGCTCTCACTTTGTTTTTAGTTGTGTCTATTTTTCCATGCTATGTTATTAGAAGAGCTCACTACCACTCAAGGGTGTATGCTATATATGGACTTGTTAAAATGTTGAGGATTCGAAGTCTAACTTTGACTTTTTCAATAGAATCACATAGCTCAATAAACTGGATATTGACTTTTTATGTTGGAATAATAGAATGAACTTTACCTAGAAACATTATAAATTGCATGTAAGGATGCACTTTAAAATGGTTGGGTTTTACATTGACACAAAACACTTTCGGCCCAAATACTTTAGATACTTTCTAGGTAATTAGTATGTCAAATATGATTACAAATAATCACGTTATTTTTGAAAGAAATAGATTATAAAATTTAGAAATTAAAATTATATTTGGAATATTTTCAGGCCCTTTTATGTAGCTTAACTTTTTAAATTTTACCATTTTGACCATCGGAAATAAAATAATAATACAACCATTTAGAAATAAATCGGTTGAAGTTGTCACCTCTTATCATAAATAATATTAAAACTTAAAAGGTATTGGAACAAAGATGTTTCAGCCTCAATTAAGAGCTTCTGTTCTTCAACTCTTTTCATAGTTTGCTGTATTTCTAAGAAGTCGAAATCTTTTCCGGTGGCGGATCATGACCTATAAACATGGAAATATTCACTTTCAGGTTGCGTAGAAGTTGTTACAACAAAACTTAAAACTTTAAACACTTGCACAATAGCACTTCATCCAAAATGGATACAATTCACTCTGAGGTTAATTATAACTTAACATTTGTTGCGGTATCTTACTCAAATTGTATAATATAACTTATCATTTGTTGCGGGATCTTAAAGCGTGATTGTTTACACATGTTTGATGACTGAGATAGAAAACATGGTTACTTCTGTTGGGACCATCCCAGAACTCACACAAAACTTAGAAGTCTCTATTTAATAAAAACGGTTTCAAAAGTCTCAATCTTGTCACCCTTTGTGTGGTTAGTGTTACGTGTTTTGTTGAATTATTTAATCAAGTTACTTAACCAAAGCTAAACTATTGTCTCTTGACTGTAAATAAATTTGGACGAGATTGATTTTAACTAAACAATTGCTTAAATAATACAAAATTAAAATATGATCACATCTGCGTTTCAGGTATGTGAAGAAATTGTGTCACCTAGGTTCTACAAAATTAGAAATCACATATGTATAATTCATTTGCTATTCCTATTGAAAAGTGATTACCAACTAGATAACTAACAAATTATGTAAACTAGATAGTAAAACTAACTAAAGCCAAAACATGGTTATGTCATTAATACATATCAATTATGATAATACACTAATGAATTATCAATAATTAATAATGCAAAGACTAATAATATGATAAATAATCATAGTTATAATCATATCCCAGTAAATCCCATGTACACATGATCAAACACATAAAACAATGATCGATAATCAAACAACTAAAGTCTATATCGATAATCAAACAACTAAAGTCTAGGCATACAATAAATAAAAAATCAAGTTAAACCCAATTATACTACTAACTCTACATCTGGAAATGATTATGAGAGATTTAACTGATCATAATAAAAAAAAAAAAAATTTCACTATACAAACTTTTATTAAAGCTAACTAAAAAAGTTTTCCCGAAATTCTCTATCAACATAGCCACTCGAAAACCTTCTTTCTTCTCTTCTCGAACCGCATGCAACAACAAGAGCAGCTAAGGCCTTGTTCTCGAATGGGCCTTAGATTATATTCTAGCCCACACTAATCCAAATTTTCTTTCACGTAAGCCCACCTAATATTTTTGCTGACTTGATTCATTCTACAATCTACATCATTCTACCTTCTTGGTTCATTAATCGATGATCTGACTTTGGTTCGTTGATCTACATAGCCTCAATATCAGTTTTACATTTAAGCCATCAGTTATTGTCATCTAATCATTGCATGTTAGGTTTAATTATCTTGTTTTAGCTTATTTCCCCACGTAGACCTGCATGATAAGAAAATGACACTAAAGTAGCTATAGTAACTATATCGGAAAATTAATAGATAGTTTATATACAATACCGATCAGTAGGTGGTTCCACAAATGTCATTTACGTAGCAACAAGTTTGTTCATTGAAACAACATCATCAGGCTTGTTAGGCTCATCAAGCCTCATAAACTTAACACACCAACAATCGTAAAACAAATCAAAGGCATCATCAAAGATCCTAAAAAACGACCTTTTAACCTATAATGATAACACCTTACCATACACAAACACAACCCACATGTATTAAACATAAAAAAATAGCATCATCACATTATATTTTGATTTTCAATACATCTTTTTCTCCTATTTTCACGACTAGTTTGTGATGAAAATGGACTGGTTACAAATTTTACAATTGGTTTGTGATTGAATATTATTGGTCGCAAACTAAGCGACGGGATTGATCGCAAACTTAGCGACGAGATTGATCGCAGTCACTAATTTTACAACCCCATATATGTGTACATACACATTTAACATAATCTCATATACATATACATATAGTGTAATACCATGTATACATATATAGTTTAGAGATGCCAGACTGATCGGGTGTTATTGGTTTGGTGTTAAACATAGGCAAATTCATGTTTTTAGATACTTATGAACAGAAAACGAGATTACTTTGAGACGTGTTTGTGTTGCAAGTGTTTAGAGCTTAAAGATTATAATTTGGACGTCTTAACGTGTGAATAGAAGGTTAGCGGAAGCATGGAAGCTTTTGGAAGTGAAAGCGAAGCCATTGCGAGTAAAAAGGCCAAAAAGGATGTTCTAGCGCATAGTGCTCCCCTAACAACGTATAGTACTTTGAGACCAGCGCATCAACCAGTGTAATGCTGAACATCGCACTATGCTTTGATGCCAGCACTGTGAGAAGCGCACTACCCAGCGCACTGTGCGCTGGCCTCCAATAGCCTTCGAATTTTCTAGTTTTTCAACACTATTTAAAGATAATTCTATGGTTTCGAATCCAACTTTCACACTACGAATTTTGGACATTTTGAAGACGATTTTGGGAGTTTCTTTTACCACAAAATCACCCAGGATCAAGCTTCAACAACATCCAATTCAGCATTGAAGATCCAAGCATGCCGATGAGCGGCTAAAAGTTTCGTAATCGCTTTCGAGTATATAGTTCTTGTAAGTGAAACAATAGGGTTATGATTAGGATTTGATTGTTGGTTTGTTTTTTTACACAAGAATTCAATTGTGTGTTTTGTTAAAGTTAAACGATTTGTCTGTGTTTAAGTATTTGCATTCTCTCATCCGCATGCGGTTTCCTTGCATCGTGAGCTGTTTGATTTGCGTGTGAATAATTGATATCTATGAATTGGTAAGTTTGTGTACAAGCGAGTCTTAAAAGTTTATTTCCTGATTATCACTTTAATTGGACAATTTCACTAAATCATGTTTATGTGATTACCAATTAATTCATATTAACCTATTGTAAATCTTTGAACTTGAATTCGAAAGTGATTGTCTTTTTTATTATAATTTTCAAAACTCTAATCAAGTTTATTGATTTCTTAATTATTTACGTTTAATTTACTTTGTTATAAACAAAAAAAAAACTAAAAATATTGTCTTTTCCGTATTTTCAATCCGTGTTTTAATCTAAAGTATTAAAAATTATCCCTTACATTAATTCCCTGTGAAAACGACTCTCCTTACCCGTTATATTTTTAGGTATTTAAGCACTTAAATTATTTATTTTTTATTCAAGCACACAACTTGATCACATACTATAATGATTATGTCGGTATCTTTTTTATGGTGTTGGAATTTACGTTCTTTTTAAGGATTTGACTTTTAACCAATAAAATCTGCAGTTGAGTGATTGATGACAAATTATAGTAAGAAAATTCTAGAAGCTGAAAAGGAAGAAGAAGCTTGACAACACAAATTTTTAAAAATGTAGCTAACGTATGAAGTTGGGCACTTAAAATTGGAAGTACTTAAAGCAAGAACTTTCCCCCTAACTTTTAAGACTATCTTCTTATTGTTAGGGTCACACTATTTTTTATCATATTTTTCTATTAATAAAAATGGTAACTTAGGATGATACTTAGCAATACCAGAATCATTCTCACAAAAAATTTTCCTCTCTCTTCTATTAAATGATCACCTAAATTACTAATAATATTATTTAATATTTTTTAGATTTAATAAAGAAAGATATATTTTTATTAATGTCGTTTCTAAATAGATAAATTTTTATAAAATAATAAATTTTTCTAAAGCATCAAATTTTTTTAAAAATATGAAATATTTTAGAATTGATATTTTTTCAAAGTCAATATTTTAAAAACCATAAATAATTAAATTTGGGAGTTATAATAAGGAAATTTTTAAAAAATAACATTTCTAATGGTTTGTTTTAGAATATATTTTTTCTTTGATTTGGAAACAAATTTTAAAAATAAGTTTTTAAAAAATTGATATCACTATTTTATTAATTATAGTATTTACTTATACGTAAATTTAGTCCTATCATATCTTAGAATATCATTTTATAAGTAGTAAATTTATTAATATTTTATTTTTTCAATCCGTGTAATACACGTGTTTACTAAAGCTAGTATTATTTATATTCAGTAAACTTATACATGCTTTGTTGGTTTTGAAGTTAGTCCTGTATCTACACATATCATGAGAGGGGCCGGTTATTCGATGACAAAATACGTATGCACATACTTGTATCTAATGATTTATATTTTATTTAACTTTTTATTTTATCAAACTAAGAGGACTGTAATGATTTATAAAAAATATAGAATGATTTATCTTATATTAATTGAATGTCTAAACTTACATAAAGGTTGTCACATACAATAATAAGGATCTCATGACCCATGTGGTTGATTATAACTTTACAAAATAGTAATTATATATATATTAAAGATATAAGGTTTAGCTACAGTAATACAGTACCCTCACACGCTCCCTCACCTCAACTCCCATGCACCTCACCACACACAACCTCCCCCCATGGCCACCATCATCCGTCGGCATCTAAACCCTATCCGCCGTCGATCCATCGCCACCGTCGTCGCCGCCGCACTCCGTCAACACGCCACCACTTTCTGGACTCCCACCCCTATCGCCGCCGTGAAGCTCGCCGCAGAGTCGCTCTTCCACGTCACCATCGACGTCTCAGATTCCCCCGATCTGGCGTCGTCGTACACCGTCGCCGGACAATACGTCCGCCTCCGCATCCCCAACGTCGTGAAACCGTCGTGTTTAGCCATCGCCTCTCCTCCGTCAATGGCGGTTGCCGACGGTGTGTTTGAGTTTTTGGTAAAAAGTATCGCCGGATCTACGGCGGAGGTTTTGTGTGGTCTCCGAAAAGGAACCCGAGTGAAGGATGCAATATGTGTGGTGTGGTGGTTGAAGAAGATGATGGTATAGTTTGAAGTGGTCATGCCTTGGCGGTTGTGACATGATTTTGCAAGAGAGAGTGTGCGTAGAAGAAATGGAGACAAATGGGATGACTTTGAATTGACGGATTTGAAAAAACTTTCAATTCAATTTAGCCTTTAAATTAATTTGTTGTACATGCCAATTTCATTATTAAAATATTAAGGATATTTGACCAAAGAATGGGTTGTATTAGCATTTTCTTAGGGCATACGGTTTCCTACCGGGTAGCTATGTACAAACCGTTTTTTTTTCTCAAACCGAGTTCAAAACCAAACAGGTTTCTTTGGTCACGGGGTCAAACCGGTTTTTGTTCAAATCGGTTCGGGTTACAAACGGTTTGGCTCACCAAATGCTCGAACCTGTCAAACCGATTTGGACCAGTTGGAAACC
>BJCO01000604.1:0-14965 GCA_018326465.1 Flaveria floridana | reverse complement strand
TTTAGAAATGAACCAGACCAATTCAATGATTTAAAACATGTTGTTGGATCAAATTCAACCATTTACACAGCTTATGACATCTCTGGATTGATCCGTAATGTTCAAAACTTACCAAAACGGAGTTTAGCCTAGTCGATTGGCAAGAACAGGGGTATTTGGGTGTAAAGAGAACAAGAGGATGAAGTAAATGCAGATAGAATCTGCTTTTCATATCTTTTCACCGCCTTACTTATTCACATGTGCAACATAACCGCCTTACACCCAGTCGCACGACTGAACCATTCGCATGACTGAATCGTGCGACTGAAGCTCATACGCCTACTATTCGTACGACTGAGTCTCAATCACATGTAAGGGGTGCGACTGAAGTTCATTCGCATGTGACTCATGCGACTGAACACTTAAACACTCAAACAACTCAACTTAATCGATTAAATATAACTATAATATAATTACAAGTCCGGATTTAAAAACCGGATGTTACATACATCTAGCATAAATATTAAAAAAAAAGATTTTATAAAAAAATAGTTTCACATTTCCCATGCGGTCTCTATCTCTCTCTACACTCATACCTTCCTTCAAAGTCATCCAAAGAACCGTTGCTCCACCCCTTCTCTCTCTCTCTCTCTCTCTCTCTCTACCTTCAAACTTCAGATTCATACATCAAATCACTTCTTCTTATTCTTCAAAACCATGATACAGTAATTATGTGATCAGAGAAACAAGATCGCAATGGAATTGGAAGCTTCAGCCAATTCAAAGCCCCCACAAATCTCTGATATGTTTCAGAAATTTGCAATCGCATTCAAAGCCAAAACCTTCGAATTCTTCACCGAAGAAGAAGAATCCGCCGCCAACTCCGCCGCCGTCTCAGCCGCCGTCTCCGACAACGAAGATGGCTTCACTCTACTCGACTCCACCGAAGACTTTATCCCCGATCAGAAGGTTATAATCATCAAACCTGATTTCAATTCCAAAAGTCAAACTCAAAGTCAAAGTCAAGACTTTTCTGATTCTGTCATTCGGCCTTTCGATACCCACTTCGGTAATTATCTAATCTCGTCTGTTTTCGCTGTGATTTCGTCGTTTGAAGCTTCTTATCTTCAGTTACAAACAGCCCATGTGCCGTTTGATGAAGACGGGATTGTGATTAATGATAAAGCTCTAGTGAATCAGCTTCAAAAGCTGTACGATTTGAGGGGGTTATATATAGATTCTCGGAAGAATCCGGATTTTGATCTTGAATTCACAACTGGGTCTTGTTTGGAAGCTCAGGTTAACGAGAATCAAAACAAGTTACGGGCCCTAGAAACTATGTTTAATCGATTACAGTCTGATATTGATGGTAAAGATGATAAAGTTTTGATGTTGAGGAAACAATTGGGGGAAATTGAAGAGTGTAATTCGAAATTATCGATGAGATTGTCAAAAAGCTTGAAACCCCCAAATGGGTTTTTGCCAAGAATTAGGGTTTTTGATTCTATGTTGCGTGACGCGTGTCGATCGACACATCGGTTCACTAAATGTTTGATCCAGTTGATGAAGAAAGCTGGGTATGATTTGGATTTAGCAGCTAATCATGTTCATCCTGATGTTGTTTATGCAAAAAGGGGGCATAATCAGTATGCTTTTTTGTCATATGTCTGTTTAGGTATGTTTCAAGGTTTTGATACCCAAAATTTTGGTTTGGTTGAAAACGAAGTTTCTGATAATTCAATGGAGTTATTTGATCATGTATCTGTTAATCCATTGGAGACTTTAAACAAGAACCCTAATTTCCCTTTCTCGAAGTTTTGCGAAAGAAAATATGAAGAACTTGTGCATCCAACAATGGAGTCTTCAATTTTCAAGAATTTGGACAGACAAAAGGAGGTTATGGATTCATGGAGATCTGTTACAGTTTTCTATGATGCTTTTGTTAATATGTCTAGCTCAATATGGTTACTTCATAAACTGGCTCGTTTGTTCACTCCACCTGTTGAGATATTTCAGGTGGAAAAAGGGGTCGACTTTTCGATGGTTTATATGGAAGATGTAACAAAAAAATGTTTAATTCTTGAGAAGGGTATATCAAAGGTGGGGTTTACAGTGATACCCGGGTTCAAAATAGGGAGAACCATTGTTCAATCTCAAGTCTATCTAACTGGATCAAAGAGTACAAAATGAGAACGCTCTTAGTCCTGGATGGTTGACCACTCACTTGTCAATCTTGGTTGGATGTTAAAGTTCTGATCTTGCGGTTACAAGTGGTATTTTCAGGTGATACATTTACTTTCACATATGTTGTTTGTTTTTAGCTTAATATTGAGTGATAGTGTTGTGTAGAGATTCTGTACAGATGCTCTTTGCTCTTTTATTTTTTCAAGTATGATGGAGTGATACTAAAGAAGGTAACGAATTGTATGTTGCTCCAAATTGTGAAGTGAAAATATCATAGTAGTTTACAAAATCTTGTAATTTAATTTCTGTCTACATCAACCCTCGTCAGTGAATTGGTGGAAAAGAAATGCAATTTTTAGGTTCTTGCCTGTGATTCAGTGATTGCGGGTCAAAATGTGAATCTCCGTAGTTTTCTTGATTTCGTTATATGTTGAAGTGATCTGCTTGTATAGTGTAGCTTCATAGCCATAAAGTTGAGCTGTTGTATACCGTATACAAACTCTTTTAATATTCAAGTAACTGAAGAAAATAGCCCCCCTTCCTCCCTCTCCCTCTGTATTGACTTTAAATCCAATTGCTTTGAGGGCTGCATCCTTTGAACTAATTCTTCAACAAAAATCAAGAAACTCTAACTCAACCTTGTTCATGTTTCTGGGTGTTACTTCTTTAGCGTTTATTGATTTTCTTGAACTATGCAGCCTTACTATGTGGTATTGACTTATTATATATAATCAATCATATAACGATTCTAGGCAGTTTTACCTTGTTAACTTTCAACTCCCATGCTGTAAGGCTGCATCTATTAAGCAAATTCTTGGTGAAAATCAAGAAACAGAGTCAACTTAGTTTGTGTTTTTGGATTTTGTTCTTGTTCAGGTTAAGATTTTCTTAAGACATTGATTCGGGTCAACAAGATTCCCCTGTTTTGTGGTTGAAATGTATTGTTTATTTTATTTTAGGTGGAGTTTGGTGTTTTCAATTTAAAAATTCTTAAGAGTTGTTCATTAGGCCCCAGTGTTTGTTGATAGCTTTTCTCATGGTTGCATCGTTGAACAAGTCACCAGGTTCTAGCCTGGGATTATTTTAGACTCAGGTGTTTGTTCGGCTCCGAATGATCTAAATCGGAGGAATTCCTCTGATTTGGCTAGATCCTACTATGATAAAACCAAATCGTGACCACTCTCAGCGGGCGCCTTTCGTTTCTGCGACCTTTATCCTTCCTCTTTATCCGATGTCAGTTTTCACTGTGTTATATGGACTCTTCGATCTTTCTCCCTTATAGGCTCTCACACTATGACAGTTTCAACATAGAAAAGAAGAATATTGCAGAATATTTGCATTTTGACTGAATAGGAGTTTGAAGCTTGTATTTGTTTCTGATTTTACCCTTGTACCCGAGTTGATTTTGCTTTCTTTGCATTGAAACTTTGTGGTTATTAGTTGTTTCATAATAATCAGAGCCGGGGGCTTTCTTCTCGCTCTTCCTACACACTCTCTCATTATTACCTCCTATTTTAAATTAATTTGAGGAAAAAAAAACTATAAGTGACTTTAGTAATACAATTGAAAAACTTGATTAGTATTTTGTAAGATAATCCTTAATAGTAATTTTCTTCTTTTATTTTCGCCAATGTTAAGATCCTTTTCACTACATTTTATCTCGTCATTTACAAGAGTTACCGGTTTCTTTTCTAGATTTGTTGAGCAAAAGTGCTCATAACATCACACATTCACACCTCATCTTTTGATCTATACGAGCACCATGAAACTTCCTAACTAATTAAGTTGTTCTGCATCTCTTGCATGAACAGTTCTTTCTTCCTTGAGTTATGGATTTTTTTTACCTATGCCTAATTAGCTTTTTGTTTATTATTTTACGTTCTTCAAAATAGCCATATGGATTGACTTAGTTAAGGTTTTATAAGATATAGTGTTACACTCTAAAATAGGAATACAACATGCAAGTACAACGTTATTATTGAAGCCTATTTTCATGGACTCGGATCAATAATTTAACAATAAGCATGCTTGTTAAGTTTAACACTAATTTATTTTGTATATATCAAGCCTAACATCTCCTACATGGTTACTAAAAATTAAAAGATAAATATTAATTTGTTGAAAACATTAAATTTTAGCACATAAATCAAGAATCATAATCTATAAACCTCAGCTCACCTACTTCGTTTCGTGGAATGGCACATGGATCACATGGGCTTTGAACATTTTAGAGTGGCTCTATTGGTCTTGATTTTGTACCGGATCTTATGGAGTTGTACAAGGTAACACCGTGTAACAATGGTAAGCGGCAAGTGGTGCACACCATATTCTTATTTTTTGTTGGTGTATTTGGAAGACTAGAAATAAGTTTATTTTCAACAAGAAAGTAATTCCGATCCCTAGGAGAAAGTTATGGAGGATATTAAAGTCGATCATAAGCAGATCCTTGTGGGCTCCTGATAGGTCGAAGAGGAAGGTTGGGGTGTGGCTTCTACAAAATCCGTGATAGTTAAGGGAGTGTTCTAAGATGTTAATTTTATGTAATATTTGGCTTAAGCGTTATGTGTATACTTTTTTTTTAGGATTTTTAGCTTTTTGTTAACTCTTTTTAATGAAATTTTTAGTTGTTAAAAAATTTTCACTTTAGACACCATTCTAGACTGCCTGCATCCATCAACATAACTTTCAGTTCCAACCGAGTCCATTGTCGATATTAATGCTCCAATGCACCTTAACTCCAACATAACTTCTACTCTTCACCAGCTTGTATCTCTTACCCCAACCTCCATGTCTCGTTATCCTGACTACTAAACCACCTAATAGCTATGCTCTCTCTCTAGTCTGCCCTACATTATGACATCCTAGTTAAATCTTACATCGACCATAAACAATATATGATAGTATGAGAAAGCAAGAGATCAGATGTTACAAATTAGTATTAGAGCTACTTATGTGCTATTTGAGATTGTGAAGCAAACCTCAATCGAGGATGATCAGTTTAGGGGATACCTTAGACAAATCTCAAATATCACCAACGCGATTTGCGCACATTAGCTATGGATGAAATGAGAAGTCAATTAAGTGTTGCTAAGTGGAATCAATCGCTCCTACGAAGTTTCAACTCAAGCAAACCAAAAACAAATTTGTATGATCTTTATGAACAAAGTAGACAATACTGTTGGTATGAGAGATAGATCTTACATACATAGTCACTAGCTTGTCGTCGTACTACAACAAGACTACATTTTCTAAACCAAAGCCTCTAAACTTTATAGTATCCAAACCTTTTAGAATGGGTATCTAATTAAGCCAAAGCTTCATGTTCGTATTCATGTCCTCTAGCACACCTTCGCAGTCGGGCCTTCGTCTCAATCTACATCTACACTATCTCAATCCTCGTACTAAGCAAAACAAACATACCCGGTATGTCCCACTGAAGTAGGGTCTGGGAGAAATCCTTGTACTAAGGGATTTGAATAATATTTGTGGCTAGCTAGGCACTAAAAAGATTATTCAAATAATTTTGAAAATGCACAACAATGATGGTGGTGAGTTTGGTACGTAGGTGGATGATCTGCACAATTATCTTCTTTACATCACAAGGGTAGCATATCAAGTGCAAATCTATTGAGCGAACGCAATTCAACGAATGGGCATGAACATACATGGTAGCATTCAATGACAGACAAAGATAACTTAACACATGTCCCTCCATCCTCTATTAATTCCATCTCTTAGAAAAAGAACATAAGCCCCAAATTACTTGCTAATGCTTTAAGAAAAAGAAAATAATGTCAAAAGTAACAGTTCAAACAATTATGAGAGAATCCACATTGTAATTTGGATGATCAATTCATCATGACAGGGCCTCCAAGAGCGAGTACTAACCATTAGACTTTACATCAGATCCCCTTTTAAGATAAAGTAAGAGACTTTGATTCGAAGAAGATACGATAGAATTAGGATATGATAAAACATGAACCCCTAATAATATTAATATATTCGGTCTTTATTAGACATTCAACAAACAGTTCACGCGAAACTTCGAAACCCTAGCTAGCTATTTATATCATATCTTAATTAATTAGCCCTTCCCATCTCTTTCAATAAGGTGAAACACCCACATTCGCCGCGGTCATAAATCCATCTTTCATCAGCATGTCATCTCCTTCCTGCATAAAATCAAACACACAGATGATCAACATAGAAACATAAATTGATGAACAAAGAAACATAATCACATGATAAAGAAACCTCAAGGGTAAAAAAGGATTACCTGTTGGCACACATTGGGCTTCTTCACGGGTTGATCAGGCATGAGTCCGAAGTGGATGTGAGGAAAGTGGGCCCACTAAAAAATATATTATAAATTAAAAAGAATTAGATAATTATAAGAACCCTAATTCAAAGGAGACCCTCTAGGTAGCACTTGAGGTTAATATCTTTGGATTAAGGCTTAAAAATCAAGATTATTTAATCTCACATTCTTTGCAGCTGCACTGAAGGCTTCTCTGTGACTGATATCAGGGTTTCCAGCTTTGATACGTTGGATCTCTTCCCTGCATTTCATAGATTTAATTTAAGAAAACTTCAAATTCATGTACTATATTTCAAATTTTAATAATAAAATTTAGTTATTTGAAAATTTATATTTCAAAAGATTCATCAGTATAATTTGTTTAAATAATTTGTTCTGATATTTTAAATGGAAAAAAATTGTTTGTAGTTAACATTGGTTCGAACAAATTATACCTTTGTTAATACATAACTTATAATTACTTGACTTAGTCACGCATAGTCTTGTAAGATATATCATTTTTGTCTAACTTAAGTTATAAATTTCACTTGGGAAAAGATAAACAATTCTTCTGAACCCAAATTAATTGCTTGAAATTATCTTCGTCAGCCATATTAGAATTTATTAATTATAGTGTTAAAAATAATCAAACATCAACGTATCCACAGAAGAAGAGTACATATATAAATAGAAGCTCACCTTTTGTAACCCTATGCATTGTACAACAAAAAATTCATTCAAGAGACTGTACCATGCTGTCTAAACAGTAAAAATTCAAACTAGAAATTTCAAATTATTGGTTATTGGAATTCCAGATTTGACGTTTATATGTTTTTGTATTTTATGTTCATCATACGCTCTTTCATCTAGCTGAAATGTTTATATTATGTTACTTCATTCTTTTTACAAAACAAATTCTTTTTTTCTTTTATGAATAAAAAAATGTATTTAAATGTCATCAATCATGTTATATAGAAGATCTTAACTTAAATTTATGTAACTAAAAAAATTCCAATTGAACTCTTTTTCTGTAACAAAAATATCAATGAAGTTATTTCGATTATTGTCGGTTAATTACACCCACATATTCCCTTCATTTCTTTGCTACTGGTGTACTTTAATGGGTAAAAATATTTTATCAAATTATATATTTTAAAAAGTTAAAAGTTAAAAACACAAAATACTTTTATTATGTTAAATGCTAAAAAAATACTTACTTTATGAATCTGTTGTAAGCAGAAGGCACTCTTTGGCGCTTCTCTGGAGCTGCAAATAGAAGACAAACAAAGGGACAAAGTAAACAGACAATACATTAAAATCGTTTCACTGCTGACTATTTTTTAGATATCCCCACCCCACCCCCTATCATAACATCATCATTATCTTTATCTTTCAAGCAATTCTAACCATTTTATTTGCTTGGTTAGATACACTTTCTGATTTTGATGCACTTGCAAACATAAAAGCAAACAAATTAAAATGTTAGAAAACATATAAAAAAACCCACTTTTGCAAAAAAAAAAAAACATAAAGAAAAAGGAAAAATATTAAGTCATGTTTTTTTAGCAAGATCAAGAATGTGCTAATTATGTGTTAGTGTAAGAGATAGAATATAAATTTGCTTTTATAAATAATTAATAGTTGTTTGTTTGGAGTAATATTAGGGTTTCTTTTTTTTAGTAATATTAGGGTTTCTTTATTCAATGCATAGTTGATGAAGTAAAGTTGCCTTTTTGGTTGCACAAACTAAAACTTTCAGAAACAACAAAGAAAGGAAAGACATGAAATAAAATCTAGAGAAAGAGACCCTTTTTTCTTACCAAAAGCGCGAGTTTTTAACAGCCTATGTGGGTGTAAAGCTTTTCAAAGTACAAACACTGTAATAATTTAGAAATCTTGCTTCATTTTCTCAAAACTACCCAAGATTAATTAGTTAGAAACACCAACATTAAATAGATCGAATTATGCAAGTTGAAATAACCATTACATGTTGATATTATAAAGAACAAAAGGACTGATCGATATGTCTTACGTCTGTTTGCCACCGGAGGTTTAGGAAGCTCATCAACTCGAACCGGTGCGAAGGGCTCGTTAGGATTCAGTTGATTCATGAACAAGTTAGATGGGGCGTTTCTCATCTCCTCCTGATCAATTAATTATTTCAGATTTGAAGTAAATAAGTATTCATTTAATTTAGGAAATTAGGTTTACATAATAATTAATTTTTAATAAAAATGCAAAACCCTAACCCTAGATATCACTTTTAAAATATCAACTGCTCTTGTTCATCATCATATTTGATTTTGAAATTATTTCATCCACATAAAATTAGTTTCGATCAAATCATACCCATCTGGGTTTTCTCTCTTTTGAAATCAATCTAACATACAAACTTTTAAACTTTTATAAGAAGATAAATCTCAAGTTATTGGAATAACGATGAAAATGTGAATTCTTCATCAAATCAAAGATTAATTTTTTGGCGATTTAACACATAACTAAATAAACAAACATACCCACCGTCATCAAGTCATTTATAAACTCAAGATAAATATATATATTGTTTTCTCTAATATATAAGCAAATTTATACCATAATGTTTTGTGAATTGAAGAAATCATGACCAAGATGGAATTGACCGGCAGCGGTGTTGGCGGTGGGCGAAGGGAAGAGAAGTGCTCGCATGTTGACAGACAACAGCTGATTACAGTGCCCACATCGGACGGTGACAGTGTTGAACAAACTGTTGCGAGGAACACTCACCTACAACATCAACAAAGATATCATATACAAACGAACAAACATACCCAGTGAAATCTAACATGATATCACGAACAAAGATATCATGATGAGTATTCTTCTTTAGAATCATAAAGATATGAAGTTAAAGATAATCATAAAGCTAGATCATTTATTGTTACATATGTAAGATCGAGTTTTCTTGTCATGATTATGCATCAACTATATATGTGATAATGATGATGATGAAGTTGTTGAATTTGTACGAACCGCAAGGAGAGTTTGGCAAAGGTTGCATTGGAGATAGCAGAGGTGGTCGGAGGGAGGAGAGAGGTGGTGGTGGTGGTGGTGGTCCGGTGAAAAAGCAGGTGAAGATGACATGATGATACTTTTCAAGCTACTCTCTCTCCTGTATGATGATTCTCTGTGGTGAGAGTTTTGATTTGATTGATTGATGAGATTGACTGATGGAACAATGAGTGAATGTATTTGGATTGATTGATATGATGGACGGATTAACCACCTTTGGGATCTGATATATATGATCCACCTTCAATTCTTTATGTCAGTGTATTATATTATGTGTGTAGCTTCAATTCTCAAACACATGTGATAAGAAGCAACTTTCAAATGATCAAGAGAATGTGAGAGAAAAGAGAACCACATAGAAACATCCACTATATACCATACCACTGGATTAAGAAAACCCTACAATATATCCCTTTTTTTTTCTTTCATATTATTATACATAATTATTGTTTTGGTTGTTGTTGTTATTATTGTGTTTCTTTCAAGGTGATTTTTTTTACTTTACCTCTTCTATATTTTCATCTTTCACCTTTCATTGCCTGGGTCTATAAACACCATAAAATTAACAAAGAATAAATTAATGGAATTTGATAACATAAAGTTAAGTTTGTTAACCATACGCAAGTATTACCCTATAGAACATTTAGTTTAGATGCATTTAAATATATTTCTTTGGTGTAAAGTTTCTAAAGACTTTGTATTCAATTTTGTCTAGAAGCTTAAAATATACTACTTTATTTGTTTTTTTAACTAAAAATTGTTTATCTCCACAATTTTGTAACATGTAGCCAAGTAAAAGACCTCGGTGAATCGGATCAGATCAACTGGCCTGTTGTCAAACCTGATTTCATATATTTTTAAGGTTCTGACTTTATAACTCAAATTTTTTCCCTAACTTGAGCATTCTTCATCCTTTCATTATAAACTTAAAACTTGTAAATCAATTATTTGCATAATATATGTGTCTATTTATAGTATAATTTCAGTTAATTTGTAATTTCAAAATTTTGACAAACTTGTTGAATTTAAAATCCCTATAATAAGTAATCTCTTGTGATGTTTTTGTCATTTAGTTTTATATCAAATTCCTTGAAAATTATTCTGTTTCTTATACTTGCAGTATGCTAAACTAATCTTATTATGTTTCTTTATGTAAAAATGACATACCTCGTAGGTAAAATGCAGGATGTGATGCTTGTGAATCAGAAACAAATCAATGAGGATAGCAATCAATCATAAGATTGGGTGTTCTATATGGTATGGTGCGAGATTTAATGATTTTATCGTAAAAAATATAGGTGTTATAGTTGGAAAATTTAATATTGATACAATTGCTAGCATTTACACTTAGGGCTATAAACAAATCAAATAAAGATAAACAAAGCATTTTCGTGTTTGTTAATTAAAATAAATGTATTCATGAGTTGTTAACAAACATATAGTGGATATAAGATATATTTTCATGTTTGTTCATTAGAAAAAATAAAAATGTTCATTAATTGTTCATCGACATGCACTTAACGTAAACGAACGTAAGAAAATGTTTATAAACAAAAACAAGTACAATAAATGTTTATAATATAAATAAACACAAACTCTCATATATTCATTTCAGGAAAAAAATCTATATTTTTCATCACAATATTATGCATATATAATACACCAAAAATAAATAAATACTTAATATAATTATCCGAATATACTAAACATAATTATATATCATAAACATAATTAACATAAAAGTTAAGAAGTCTATAAAGTTATAACATAAATTGAAAATGAAATGATCAGATGAGGTATGTTGACGAAGACATGATATTACAAGGTTTTCATTATTTTAAAAAGTAAAATCAATAAAACAAAAATATAAATTATAAAACCTTCAAATGAACACATTTTCAAATGCTTATGAATATAAATGAACGAACAAGATCTCTGTTCAAGTTCGTGCGTTTAACTAAACAAATAAATTATTAGTTCGTAATTCGTTTGCTTATTAAACTAACGAAAATAAATTAAAAAACTTATAGTTGAACTGTTTGCTGAAATTTCGGTTCACTAACAATCATATTTAAATTTATTAACGGAGTACCTGATAATTGAAGTTATAACTTGTTCAGGATGGGAATCCAGTGAAAGAAACTTGAAAAATCCAGGTTTATTCATGTTAAAAGAGTTGCGTAAGGTTACAACAGTTGCACAAATTAGCCTAGTTTACATCAAATAACTCTAGAAGATGCGGTACGTAATGCATAACTTGAAAAGTAAAATAATCTTTAATTAGCTTTGATCAAATTAATGGGAGTTCTTAACAAAAGATAAGTGAAAATTTCCTTGTTACAACTACAATTGTTGTTATTATTTAAGTTCAAACTCATATTTAGGTTCTCACGTGTCTCATTATAAGTTTATCCTTTTGTAAAATTCAAAAAATTAGATGCATCAATTTCCATGTTTCCTATCAATTGATTATTGCCTTAATTTGCGAATTGCGATGATCCATACCAACCATATATTACCACCATATCAACACGTCCGTTGATCATGTCTCACAAAATGAACAATTAATATGTGGATATTAATTAATTAAAAGTAGCTTATGTTTACCATTAAATAATATCTAACCAAAAAACTTTGTTATGCATGTTAAGTTAAATAAAGGAGATTCAATAGATCAATGTTGTGTATACTATTGGTCTCGATTATATATGTGGTGGCATGGAAATTCAGGATAGATGGTGAGATGTACACAATAAGTTAATTGTCTCATGTGTACCCACCATCATCACTACCATATATACTATACCACCATGCATATATCATATATGAGAGAGAAATTAAGTTATATAAATTAAGTGAAATGAATATTGTATGGATGACATTCCCGATGAGTGCGTGTGTGTGGGTGTGTGTGTGTGTGTGTTAGATAGAAGGGTTGCAGGGGCGCCAGAGGTGGGGGAGAGATGCAAGAAAGGGACATTTGCATGGTGTGATTAGCTTTCTCACCATCACCTGTTGTTTTCAACACTTTTTATTTCAATTCTTTTCTTTTTTCTCCTCACTTTTCTTTTGCTTTAACATTAGCGAGCAGCCCTAAACACATACCTAGCTAGGGTTAACACACCAAACTATATATCCTTGTCAAACTCATCTCACAAAGTTTTTCTTTTCTTATTTGAAAAAATATACATATATATACTTGTGTAGTTGTGTAATTTGTGTGTAGTGAATGTTCCACACATGTAAAACTGGAATCAACATTTTATAGAATATAACACATTTACTTCTGAATACTGGTGGTGAGAAATATAAGAGATATTTATTTGTTAGAACCTAAATAGTGTTACGGTTGAGTAAAAAGTGAGAATTATGAAAATTTTGAAAAGTTAGTAGCGAACTTGTAACTTATCATACCACTGGACCATGCATTCGTGTAAGTAGTTCTACATTTTTAAACACTGTTTATGTCCTTTGTAATTTTTATAAAGACGAAATCTAAATTCATATATGTGTGTCGAGTTTGTAATATTGATGATCTCACAAAATTGTTGGTGATAATCGCTAAAAATTATATGTCCGTTGGAGATCTTTGGGAAAGCCCGTAGGTATTTATATATATCTTGCAAATGAGATTAGCCACGACCGTTATCCGAATTAGAAGTAGTTCATAAATTTGTTGGGAAGTGAAGAATTGTTTCAAGAGTTTAATTAAAATTAACTTAAGTTTTAGTAGTTAATACTTAATTAATTAGATGATAAATTAAAAATCATAAAATCTAATTTTAAATTTAGTGATTATTATCTCTAAAGTTAATAAATAACTTTCTTAAACAGGTCAACGGATCAACTTATTTATTAAATTTGTCGTTTTCTAGGTTGACTCATTAATAATACGGGTCATACTTGTCAATTGATCACCTAATACTTGTATTTTTCGTGTCATGTGAAGGTCGTGTTTTATGTCGTTTTAGGAATTACCACTCATAATTTGTAAGTTAGTTAATTACAAATCATGAGGTGTAGAAAAGTATTTTTTTAAGGTATATCTATGTTAGATTTAGTTTGAGATGGTGTTTGAGTTAAAAATAAAATATTTAAAATAAAAAAAACGAAAAGTAATAAAGCCTTGTATGGCGGGCACCTATACCTGAAGATCGCTACTTCTGCATATTTGTCACCATTTGTAGAGTCTGAAATTGCCAACTTATCATTTAGCCTTCGAGTGCTCTCTCTATGGACAAACAATTTTATTCGTTTTTTTCTTTTTTATATTCTTTATTATAATAAAATATTATTTCTTTGTTTTCTTTGGGATAGGAGAACTTAGGTCAAACTAATTTTCTGTAGAAGTAGAGGCAATAAATAGGTAAGCTAACACAAGAAACTAGATCCTTAATTTATCTATTACCTTCCCTTATATTTGTTTAAACATTGGGTTTATATTTTCATTATCATATCTTTCTCAACTTGCATTCTTGTTTATGGTATTAATGTAATTAATATCTTTCATAATTCATATCGTTTTGTTGTATGTAAAGAACAAGTTTTCTAAAGATCCATAACTTCTAAATTGTCGTGGAAAATTGCGATTTAAAAATAAACCCAAATATATTCATTGCAATATATAGATTACATATCTTACTAACTAAAAAGCGATGTTTTCATTTTTTAATTTTTCATAATTTATAATGTGTTAAACGTTTACGACATTGAAACAGTTAAATTATGAGATCAATAAAAACACAAAAAAAAGGTTTTATGAATATTTCAATATAAGCTATATTTTCTGACACATAATATGGACAGATATATAAAAGTAATTTTGAACGACATATGCTCATAATTAAAAATTTATAACATTAAATTAGTAATAATTCGTTAAAATCAAATTTTAAACTTTGAATCTTCGAAAAATACTAAAACTCTATCATCCCTTTGAATCATTAAAACAAAAGATCTTTGACATATAGATAGATATATATAGTTGTAGCTGTGGGAGTGGGCCTGAGTTTAGTATGTATTCTAGTGATGGGAAAGGTGAATGGTCAAATCAAGAAACCTTGAAAGAAAAGAAAATAAAATGATATTTTTGTAAGAAAAGAAATGCATCTTATCAAATATAAATGAAAGTATTATTGTTAATCTTGTTAAAACCATTGTTGTTGAGACCGGATCGGACCGGCCGGTCCAACCGGTTCGAGCGGGATTCAGTGTCTGGTCCGGTCCGGTCCGGGGTGACTCATTTTCTACTGGTCGAACCAGCCAGTTCGTCCCGAACCGCTAGTCGGACCGGGAAACCGGACCGGTTCGAACCGGTTTTGGTAATTTTTTTTTATTTTAGTGGGTAAAAACGGGGTGTTAAACCATAAATTAGTACGTCGGATATACAAATATAGTTAAGTTTTATATATAACTATAAAATATATATATAAATCATATATAAATTACTTATATTTA
>BJCO01000603.1:0-14527 GCA_018326465.1 Flaveria floridana | reverse complement strand
GAATCATTCTCAACGAGTCCATAAGGAGTGATCCCATTTTTTTCATCGGGTCCGGGTAGAGACCAAAGATCTTGAGTGACCGATCCGGCAGAACAACTCAAAAGATAAAGAAGTATCGTTAATTTCTTCATGCTCGTTCCAAGACTTTTTTTTGTTTGAAAAACCTATTCTGACTTTTTTTTTCGATTATAACCGATGGAATCGTCCATTACGATACATAAGAAAGAGAAATAAAAAATTTAAAGGCTTTGTAAGAAAAGAAGCCTCGCAATATTTTTTTTATACATGCCAAAGTGATGGAAAACAAAGAATATCTTTTACATATCAAATTCAAAGTGGATTCGGCCGCGGAAACGCTCAGATGTGATCAATTTTTCGTAGGGGTATTGAATAGTTCAAATTGAAGCAATTGGATGTCCAATTCGGGCCTATATGACATGACCGATCAAAAGATAGGTTTACTCTTTATTCACTTGAATTCAAACCCCCATCCGAACTCAAACGTGGATTGAGATTTTGTTGGAAAAATCCAAGAATCCGGATTGAATTCTTCAAGATAAACATTAAACAATTTTTTAGAATACTCATTAAATTGTTCTTTTGCATTAACCGCAAAAAAAAGATTTTATTCATGTAAATCTAAATCATAAGTTTCTCATCAAGTAAATTTTCCACCCCCGAAACATTTAAGCACGAGTCTAGTGCGGCGGAACACGTAAAAACGGGGGTAGTTCGGTGAAATATTTTTAAAATTTTTCTTTCATAGGCCCCATCATTGCTGAAAACATGTTGTTTATTTCTTCAAATTCACTTAATTTATGTGTTATTAAATACACTTGATTAAGTGTTAGACAACTTGTCGGATAATAAACCCCCGATAATTTTTTAGTTACGTTTTTAAAAACCTCAAAAAATTGAGTTATTTCTTGAATACATTTCCAACCCTCTAACGGAAACGGAACAACCCGACCCCGCATCACAAGACTATCATGAAAAATATGAAGTGTTTCTTTTTATCGCAAATCACTATTAAACATTTTTCAAGTTGAATTCCATCTAGTCGGGACATTCCAATTTGGTCCTAAACCAATGGAATTCGTATGGTGCCATATTTTTCTATAATTAACGTATCTTTTTCTACTAGTTTTAAAAATATCAAGTAACATGTTTTTGAAAAAAGTTTTGAAATCCTCAACTTCACGAATAGCAAGACCATCTTGCACAACTAAATTAATAATATGTGTAACACATCTTAAATGAAAAAATAGGCCGTCACAAACCGGTTTATACTTTAATTTTAATTTATCAAGGCGGATGTGTTGTTCGAGACGTTATCAAATGACATTAAGAGAATTTTGTTTTCTAATTTATATGTTTTGATTACAAAATCTAAAATGTGAAATAGATTATCACCGGTATGCGGATATCCAAATAATTAAAACGCAATCGTACGTTTTATCATTTGTCACGAACTTGGATCTATCCAATGAGCGGTGATGCAAAGGTGCGATTCTGGTAAACCGTATGCGGCGGACCAAACATCGGTAGTTAAGTTCATACTGGTTTGTAAATTTTCAAATAGAACTTTTAAATCATTTTTTGCTTGTTTTCAAAGTTTTAAACAATCACGTTTAAGAGTGGTGCGACTTACGTGAGTGTAGCGCGGTTGAAGTGTTTCTTGAATCAATCTTGTTAACCGAGGGTTGTCGAAGTGGTCGAACGGTAATCCTTCATGAATTACAAACTTTGTCATTCTATCTCGAACCATATCCACGTCGAAGTTCCATATACCGCCATCGGTTCCGATTGATGTTTGGCCTTGACTCGGCGTACTTTTCAAAGCCTTGCACCATTTGGTCATATGGTTTCTCAAAATCGAGTTTGAATTCGACTTAAAAAACAAACCACAAGCCTTGCATCGAGCTTTATTTTGACCATTCGACATTTCGTATAAGTCGTAGTTGCATCAAATCTCTTGGTTTCTCATTGTTGGTAGAATTCTTACAACGGTAGCGACGCTTGAAGATCAACCGGTTGGAACAGATGCTTCAGAAGCTATATTATATAATTCAAGAGAGTAAAAGAGAGTATAAGTAGAGCAAGTGAGAGAGCGTTTTTGCATTTTGAAGCACGTTTTTGAGCTTTTAAGTGTTGTGACTAACATTACACCCACTAACTATTTATACTACCATATAGGGGCAAAGTGGTCAAAGAAAATCAAAAAGAGGGTCAAAAAATGCTTCAAACGGCTATATTATCATTTGTAAAAGTTTTTTTAACGGTCAAAACCGGTTTCAAACTGTTTTTTTTTTTGGACCAGTTCCTGAACCGGGTTGGGGTAAAACGGGTTCCATACCGGTTTGTGCCAAAATATTACAAACCGGTCCCAAACCGCCGGTTTTTTCCGGGTTGGAACCGGTTTGGCCTAGTCTCGGGTTAAACCGGATTCGGTTCCGGGTCGGGTCGGGGACCCGGTTTGTATGTGCACCTCTAATTGAAGCCACAATGAAAGGCCCAAAACGCCCTGTCACGCTTATTGGGACAATGTTTATGGCTTAATAGGGTGATGTTGCATAACTTGTCGTTGGTCTTACAAGAACAAGGTTCTGTTGTAGTGAGAAAGTAAATGAAAGCTCAAAGAAATTATTTATGATTAGCTACTTACTAATTCAAATGTTATTAAAGTTCTATAGTGTGGATATAGAATATTAATCTTCTTATTCAATGATATACTTTTGAGATATTAGATTTTAATAATGAAAACTATGACGCACTAACCGGCAATAAATCATGTTAACAATTTCACTAATTATATTTCTAAGTCATACATAATTAGCATAGATGTATGCGTGATTTACACTTGTATTGTATAATAGAAATAAAATAGTGTATGAAATCAAATAAATTAATGTTTCCTAATGTTTCTAAAATAAAAGTACATGTTTTTGTTATTTTTGTAATGAACCCGGGTGGCTACCCGAGGGGGTGGCGGCGGTGTTACCGCCCGGGTACCACCCTACCCGAGCCCCCTTCAGGCACCGCCCCGTCCTCCCTTAGTTGGCGGCAAGGTTTCCTCTCCACCGGCTAACAGCTAAGGAGGTACATAGTAGCTACTACAACTACATTTGGGTAGCTAGACCATTTACCCTATGTTTTAAACTTGTTAAACCTGATCAAACCGATAAACCACATGCACCTCTATTAAAACATCCGGTATTCAAATCCTATATTTCTCGTGTTTTCATTACTTTTACAGCTAATCTCAACAAAGAATAATCAAAATATTATGTCTACCGGTTGGGGACATGTTTTAAGCCCTTGACCTCCGATATATAGGGGCATAAGACAAACAAAGACAATAGTTAGTTGTGGTTAAGCTAGAACTAAAAAAAGTTTCCAACATAACACACAAGGTGCTTAAAATCTTTAAATTTGCAGCAAAACAACAACAATCAGCAAACCATACAATAATAGCTTCTTGTCCATATATATGTGAGTTGTACAAAATCAGTTAAAGTAACCCTTTAATTTGAACATGTTTGTGATCAAATGACCCAATTGTACATTATACAAAACCCCTTGGATACAGATGTTTTTCTCCCATGAATACATAAACACAATTTATGGTGTATGTGTGTGTGAAAACAGAGTTTCATTGGGTTCAAATGGTTAAAAATTATGATTCAGCATTTTGGGGAACTTGTAACTGCCTTCTTACGAGTGCGGTGTAAATCCCATTCATGGTAAGAAGTTCCTCATGAGTTCCACTTTCTGCAATTTGACCGTCAGATATCACAGCTACAGTGTCTGCACTCTTCACGGTCGATAGCCTGTGCGCTATAACTAAGACCGTTCTTCCTCGCATCAGAGAGTCCATTGCATCCTATTTATATGAAAACATGCACACTGTAATCAATTCACGAGGCTCCCTACGTTTGTGATAATGTGTATTTTGGCTTGTTTGGTGCACCTGAACAAGATACTCGCTTTCAGCATCTAAAGCGCTAGTGGCTTCATCCAATAGTAAAACTCTAGGATTCATCAAGAGTGCTCTAGCAATAGCAATTCGTTGTTTTTGACCTCCTGATAGCCTCAGCCCGCGTTCTCCCACCACCGTTTGGTACTTTTCTGGAAACGATGACACAAAATCATGGGCGTTTGCCATTTTCTTTTGTGTCCCACTTCAGCAAGTAAGCTTTCAAGAAGTTATAGATCTTGAAAATATAATTTGAAAGGAAAAAAAAAGAGCTTACAGCAACATTTTCAATATCAGAACTGCTGGCTTTGCCATCAAACCCGTATGCAATGTTATCTTCTATAGAGCAGTTGAACAAAACAGGCTCCTGGCTCACGATACTCACCTGGAATGCAAAATAAACATAAACACACAAGTTAAAGTCAATGTATTGACAAATGTGTGTAATAAACGTATGAAATATGCGGATTAGATTACCTTTTTGTGTAGGAACTCGTGTGATATTTCAGGTAAACGAACCCCATTTAGCAAAACCTTTCCATTTACCGGATCATAAAATCTTTCGATCAAATTTGCTATGGTGGTCTGTGCAGAAACACATGTTTCATCAACATTTAATGACTCAAATATCTTGAAATCACAAAGATAGTGATCGTTAGTTCGTTACAATACCTTTCCACCACCACTTGGGCCAACCAGGGCTATCTTCGAACCAGGTCTCAGTTTTAAAGTAATCCCCTACCAATTTATTTCGTTAGTTCATCAACCAGTGACCGAATGTGCGTTGACTTTGACTGATCAGAGAAAAAGGTGATCTTTTTTCCTAAATTTATTACCTTAAGAACCATATGGGTAGGGCGAGAAGGGTAAGCAAACCAAACATCATCTAGTTCAACATCTCCATCTGGATTACTACAGTTATAAACCATAATCAAATTATTAACTACTTACATGATTGTGAATATGTAGTAGATATAACAAAGAATCTGACCCCACAGGACACTGGTCCCCTGCTTTTTCCATGCTCGACACACGGTCTAGAAGCTGAAAAACTCTCCTACTTGCACCTGCAGCTTTCATAGCGGTTGTATATAGTCCGGATAGTGAAGATATCGAAGAGCCAACTGAAAATCAGCAGTTTGATTAATATTATGATCAGCATATTCAACATACTTTAAAGAAAATATATTTGACAGAAGCTGAAATTGTAGTACCAGTGAGACTGTAGAGAATGAAGGATGTAAGAGAGCCAGCAGTCATGGAGCCTGTTATGGTCAAATAAGCTCCATATAGCACCACTGTGATTACAGACAGCGTTGATGCCCCACTCATACCACCAGAGAATAAACCGGTGACTTTCTGTCATGTAAACAAGAAATGGTATAGAAATTAAATGAAAAAGGAGACGGATTTTGCTAAAAAGATAAAAGTCTTACCGCTTGTCGGAGCCCGAGCTTTAACGTCTCATCTACTTTTTCAGAGTAGGTTGAAATTGCATAAGATTCTTGTGCAAACGACCGCACTGTTCTAATGGCCCCAAAGGATTCCTGCACATAAGTATACGAAAAGTCAACCCATAGGTCAAATAAAGAGGACTTTGTTTGTAACAACGGTTGATAGAAGACACAAACTTCAGCAATTGAGGCAGCAACTGCGGCTGCAGCTTGTGTTGCATGTGAGAGTTCCCGAAGATACCTTCCAAAATAGCGTACCGCAACGGATATTATTGGTACAACAACCAATGCCAGCACTTCATAAAACAAGAAGCAAGATAATATATATCATCTGTAAATAACATTCATTTTTTCTTTTGTAATTGTGAACCCTTTAAGGAAAACTCACAGGACCTCACTAATATCGCTAAGTAACCAATGGGAAGCTTACGCTATGCAGGTGGACTTCAAGGGGTTAAAGTCAAGAATCTCCAGTAGTGGGGAATCAAGCATTTACCACTACGCAACCCCTTGATGGTTAAATAATAGTAATAATAATGTTCATTTTGCATGATTCGGTAAATGATGCTGAAATTGAAAAACTTACAGGTTAACTTCCAAGAAGACGAGAACATGAAACCAAGACCAATAAGTGCGGTAGTCAAGTTTCTTAGTGCTTCTGAGAGATTAGTAGTTGCAGCATTTTTAATTATTTGAGTATCCTCGGATAGTCTGCTGAGTAATTCCCCTGTTCGAGTAACATCATAGAAGGCTATTTCCTGAACAAAAAAGTTGCATATTGTTGAAGTTTTCCGTTGTAACTATAGGTAGCAAAATGAGTGGGGCGAGTAAAAGGTCAAAACGGGTCATGTTGACTCACCTGCTGCATTAGGTGGCTGAACAATTGCTTTCTCAAACGAGCAACAACCCGTTCACTAGCAGAAGAGAACAACCACGCTCGGAGTGCTGTTGACAATGAACTAAGAACCAAAGGTTATATAGAATTCAAAAAAAAAACATGCTTCTCGGTGTCTTATCTTATATAGAAAATAAACTAACCCAACAACCACCACCAACACAACAGCTAGTATAGTGTCCTTTACAGCATTCAGAGCTTCAATTTGCTCTTCGGGCGACTTTATATCTCTTGATACAATGTCGATAATCTTCCCACCAAAAGATGGCTGACCATGAAAAAACCAATATCATGCTTTATAACTCTTAAAAACAAAAATTAACTATTATAATATTATATTGTCAAATAATTCTACCAACTCAGAAATGGCATACAATTAGCAGGCTCGAGGTGGAAGCGATCAGTAATGCAATGGTGGCAATTATGAGCGTCCCTGCATCAGGTTTTGCCTGCAATGTGAGATCAAGAGAACAATTACTAACTTACTAAGTACTAAATCTTAGGATAAGATAAAATAGCACAGGCCTGTGTTACAGTATGGTGATCTTACTAAAAGTAGAACTCTGGAAAATCCAACATTTGCTGCCTAGTTTCACAAAAACAATACGGTCCGTAAGCAAAAAACTGCTCAAGGATAAGTATTAAAAAATGAAACCAAAAATGATGGTCACCTGTACTGCATCTCCATGCTCAAGATCAGTTGCAGGGTCATTAGATGTCCCGGTTCCATCATCTTTTTTCTTTACCTAAAATAAAAAATATACCAACTTCACAATAAGTAGAAATAATTTAAAACAAAAATCCACAAAAAGTAAAAAAATTATAACTTTAAGAAATAAGAACAAAAGAACATGCTTTCTGCTCATCAAATTAGATGAGAGAATAATAGATGCTTAAGGGGTGTACGTTTGGTCCATTTGGATGCGTGTTTTTATCAATGTAAGCACATGATCTATAATCTGCCATAATCGTAATAACTAATAACATTCTATATACCTCCTTCCATTCACCAATACGTGATTAGGGGGCGTTTGGATGTGTGTTTTTCAAGTGACTATAACCACTATAAGAACTGGATACTATAATCAAATAATTAACAGCTTAAAGACTGGATAGTTAGGTTATTACTGATTATTGCAACTTTAAACAACTATTATCAGTTTAGTGGTGCATCCAAACACCCCCCCTTAAAATTCTTATCATCTTTATACTAACATACCACAACCTACATTTTCAGTTTTACATAATTCACCCAACAACAACCCATATTACACCCTAAACTCCAACAGTAATCCCCCAAAATCCCAATTTAAAGCTACCACCTTTAGGTTTTTCTTCCATAATCAAGATTGAAGTTAAAGAACACTAATCAAGTGAAAATCACCAAACCCCACAATTAAAGTTTGATAATTTTAGAGATAGAACAATAAATACAAAAGAATGATGCATGATCGGTGAAAAAAAGATTGAGAATCTTACATCTTTTTTAATCAGAGGAACTCTGTCACCACCGGAAGATATAATCGATCGACTCGTCCAATCCAAATGCTTCTTCTTCCCCATCTCACAAGATTTGAATAAACTCTAAACAAACATAGATTTTGTAGGAATATTTATGAACAAAGAGAAAGAAGTTTTTTTATTGATCATTGTAAAAGACTTAAAAGGTGAAGTTTTGGAAGTTTTGATATTTTTTATTCTTTATTTAGTTTTTTAAGAGGACCACACTCCTATAGTCTATAATTACACGCGCACTAATTTAATTAAATTAGATGTGTTAATAAGTTTTAGATCAATTAGTTTGGTAGAGAACATCTCATGATTTTTCAAGGTATATATTATGTGATCGACTCTCATTTAATGCAATATTTTTTAAATAGATCAGAGATTTACTACAGTTGTTTTGAGGTGATGGATTTTCTTTGAAATGATGACAATTCGGGTCACCAGTGCTGTTTTTGTTCGTGAGCGTGAGTGAGTTTCGTCACTAAGCTTACATAGGTGACCGAGTTTAAAGTAATCATTTGTTCTTATAAAAGAAAATTAAATCAGATTTTACGAGACAAAAGATTATAAGCCAATTGCTTTAACTTAAGATATATGAATCTATGAATGGCTGAAAGTGAAAATCAAAATGATGAAATATTTCAAGCATGTATATATATAAATTTAAATTATTAAAAGAAATCTATGTATTATTATTTTGTAAGTTTATAAATAAATTATGTTGATTGCTTTATAGGATGATATTGGACATACGGGGTAAAAAAAAATAATAAGGAGGTAATTATAGGTTAATCAATACGGGAAAGATAGCTTTAGGGATTATAAATATTGCAGCACCTCGTCAAACTAATTTAAATTGTTCATTAATTAATACTTGAAAAATGTGGTTACGAGTTTAAATAACAAAACAAAAACTGAACCATACGTAAGTAAAACAAGTTTTCACAAAGAGAAAATAAAGATTACAGAGAGAGAAAGTAGGATGGCGGAGACAGAGAAGGAGGTTCCGTGGACCCGGGTGTCGAACCACAGAAGACGACGAAAGAATGGCGAAGGGAAGAATGAGATTACGTTCTTCGTAGCGAATTTACCAGATCGGAGCTCAAGTTCCCTATTATGGAGAGTGTTTCAACCCTATGGATGTATATCGGATGCTTATGTGGCAAAGAAAAAGGATGTTCATGGCAATCATTTTGGTTTTGTCCGTATGATAAACGTAATGAAAGTGCAAGAAGTTTTGGATGGAATGAATAATGTGAAGTTATTTGAAGCTAAACTAGATGTCCGGCTGGCTAAGTTCGACAAAGCCCACAAGCCGTTTGTGTATGATGAACAGATACATGAGAATCAGCAATGGAGAACTAAAGGGTTGGTTAAGGAACAAAGGTATCCCCTAGGGAACAAAGTGACAAAAGGAGTATCCTTCAAGGATGCAGTTGTCAAGAACAATGGATCACAGGAGGCTGGATGCAAAGTCATTGATGCGGAGGAGTGGGGTGACGCGTATCCGAGACACTGGGTTGGCGTATCCGAGACACTGGGTTGGCAGGGCGGTATGGGGGGTTGCTCATGACCTCATTTGTCTAAACGAGATAGAAGCAAAGATGGGAGAAATCGGTGTAGGGAATGTAAGCATTTCGTATATTGGTGGGTTAAGTGTCTTGATTACGTTCAAAAATCAGAAAGTGGCGGATAAGTTTGTAAAAGAAGAGGCCTGGGCGAAGTTCCTATCATCTGCGTCATTATGGAATGGAGAAGATATAGAAACTGGTCGCATTACTACCATCCGGGCGACAAATGTTCCGATCCTTCTTCGAGATAACTTACTATATGATCGAATTGGAGCGGAGTTCGGGACGGTAATTGGGAATTCGGAGTTCTCATGGGGCTGGATTGACAACTCTATCGGTAGTTATGTGATTCTCACATACAGAAGAACCAGAATCGAAGACATCGTAAAATTGAAATGGAAGAATAAGTTTTATCATATTGAGGTCTCGGAGGAATTTACAGCTGAGTTGGTTAAGTTTTGCTCCTCCAAGTATTCGGCCTCCCGGTCTATTCCTCACGTAGGAGAGGAGAAGGATTTGGAGGAAGGGGAAATTAGGACACATGCTACTGAGATCGGTAGGGGGCCGAAGGTCATACATAGTCGGGCAGTCTCGCCGGAGGCGGTAAACGGTGGCGACGAACAGGGAGAGGAAGAGACAGTTGCATGCGGGGGAAACGTAAGGTTGACGCATGAGGAAAATCAATCGTTGCATGTGGAGGGCACTGATTACGAAAAAGGTGGCGGCAGTAATAACGCAGTTCACATTCCCGATTTTAGTAATAATGGGATGGATAACACTGAGCAAGTCCGTTTTAATATTGGTCTGGGCCCAAAGTTTGGCCCAAAGAAAAGGGTGCTAGGAAAGAGGGCTCGCAGGACTAGAAGCCCACTGTCAGCTGGATCCTGGCATGGCCCACAAACGAAGGTGTGCGGTCCTGGACATATTAATTATGGGTTCCCAGATCTGAATTCGATTCCTTTTTCCCCTGGTACTCAAGTCTCGAATAGAGATGAATTGGATGCCGATAATGGGAAGGAAACTGAAGAAGGGAGCGGGCGAAACCAGGAGGCTGGAGTGGATGAGGAAGTGAATTGGGAAGTGGAGCAAACAGTTACGCTTGGGAAGGAGATAGGTATAAACCTGGAGGGTTTCGAGGCAGATCTCCGAAAAATCATTGTGGGGGACGGTGAAATCACAGGTAACAATGAATAGTTTATCGATAAACTTGCGTGGTGCGAGAGACCCAAAGAAACATGATTGGATCAGGGGTCTTAAGATTAGTAACAATATCCATCTTATTGCTCTCCAAGAAACGAAATTAAGTCAACAGTCGATTTTCAATTTCAATGTGTTTTGGGGTAACACGGCTTTTGAAAAAGAGGTTGTTCATGCGGATGGCTTATCTGGGGGTTTAGCATGCATATGGGACCCGTATGTATTCACCAAGACCGGGGTTATCAAGTCGAGGCATTTCTTGATGGTGTTTGGAATTCTAGTGGCGACGGGTATACAATTAAATGTGGTAAACGTGCATGCTCCAAATGATCCTGGGAGCCGTAGGAGGCTTTGGCTTGAGCTACTGGAGGTGCGTAATACGAATGAGGGCTGGTGGATGTTCTCTGGGGACTTTAATGATGTTAGGGATCGTACTGAGAGGCAGAATTCGGTCTTTGTTGCCAGCAATGCGGCTGTATTTAACTCGTTCATTGAGGCAGCGGAACTATATGAGTACAATACGGGAGGTTATAAGTACTCTTACGTGGCGGAAAACGGTACCTCTAGGAGTAAACTTGACAGGTTTCTAGTTTGCAGAGAATTCATGGATAATTGGCCGGGCGCTGCAGCTACTATTTTGGGTAGCTACATGTCGGACCATCGACCGGTTGTATTGAACGTGGTGGCAGTCGACTTCGGGCATATACCATTCAGGTTTTATGACTCCTAGATTAAGCTCCCAGGGTTAGCGAATTATGTAACAGAGGTCTGTGCTTCGTTTCGGTTTAGGGGAACTGCGGATATGGCGTTAGTGACAAAATTAAAATTTCTCAAATCAAAAATAAAGAAATGGATTTCTGAAGAGAAAATCAAAATGGAAGGCACGTACAAAGAAATGCTATCAGAAATGGAGAATATAGATAAAGTGGCGGAGTGGAGAGACTTGTCGATGGAAGAGTCGAATAGATGGTCCGAATGCAAAAAATACATTCTGGAAGAAGATCTTAGGAAAAGCAGGGATTTAAGGCAGAAATCGAGAATAAGATGGGCGATGCAAGGGGATGAAAATTCCAGATACTATCATAAGATATTGAACGCGAACGTTGCAAATAATAGGATTAATGGGTTGTGGCACAATGAGGTTTGGGTGTCTAATTCGATTGAGATCAAAGAACTAGCAGTGGCTTTTTTCTCTTCTAAATCTGTCAAACCATTGGGTGTTAGGCCGAGTTTCCATTGTGATAATATCCCTAAACTGCTAGATCAAGAGGGGGTTGAGCTGCTGTCTGAGTTCTCGGTTGAGGAGATTAAAGGAGCCGTCTGGGAGTGTGGTTGCGACCGAGCGCCGGGACCGGATGGTTTCAACTTTAAGTTTATTAAGAAGTTTTGGCCCCTCCTACAATCGGATTTTAAGGAATTAATGGATGATTTCTATCAAGCTGGAGAGATAAATCCAGGGGCAGCCTCCTCATTTATAGCATTGATTCCTAAAAAGAAAAATCCAAGTGATTTTGGGGACTTCCGGCCAATAAGTTTGGTCGGGGTGATAAACAAAGTGATATCAAAAGTACTGGCGAATCGTCTAAAAAAGGTGATAGATAAACTTGTGTCCCCGGAGCAATCGGCTTTCATTGCTGGAAGAAGTATACTAGATGGGCCACTTATATTAAACGAACTAATTGGATGGATGAAGATGAAGAAAAAACGAGGTATGTTATTCAAGGCGGATTTGGAGAAAGCGTATGACTCCATAAGTTGGTCATTCTTAGAGGAGGTTCTCAAAATATGAACTTCCCGCATCGATGGGTGAAGTGGATAATGGCGGTGGTAACATCGGCTAGAGGCATGGTCTAATTAATGGGTCTCCGACTACAGAGTTTATTTGCAATCGGGGGCTGCGTCAAGGGGATCCATTGTCCCCCTTTTTATTTGTATTGGCGATGGAGGTTCTAACATGTTTTGTTAAGAAGGCGTGTAGCTGCAACATATATAAAGGATACGTTGCACGGACTCTAGTTTAATGGTCTCCCACTTTATATATGCCGATGATGTGGTGTTTATGGGGGAGAGTTCGACTGCGAATATGGTGAACCTAAGGAGACTTCTAAATTGTTTCTATCTTTTATCGGGCCTCAAGGTTAACATGAAAAAAAGTTGCGTAGTAGGGATCGGGATTCGGAAAGAAGATGTGGCCGACATCGCTGGCCATCTAAAGTGTAAAATAGGAGAGTTGCCTTTGAAGTTTCTGGGTCTACAAGTTGGTGCAAATATGAATCTGTGTAAAAGTTAGGAACCAGTGGTGGAAATGTTTTAAAACAGATTGTCCAAATGGAAAGCAAAATTAATTTCATATGGGGGAAGGATCACCGTGATTAAGTCGGTTATGAATGCACTCCCGACATATTATTTTTCCTTGTTTAGAGCTCCAGATGCTATAATCGAAAGGCTGGAAAGGATTAGAAGGACGTTTTTCTGGGGTGGGTGTGAGGAGAAAGCTAAGGTGAATTGGATCGCCTGGGAGAAGGTTGTGGCTCCATTAAAAAATGGTGGCTTAGGCCTAGGATATCTGAAAGATATGAACGCTGCTCTACTCGCCAAATGGTGGTGGAGATTTAAAGTGGACCAGGGGGCTTTATGGCGAAAGATCATTTGGTTGATTCATAGCAACTCAAGAAGGTGGAATTATATTCCTCTAAGACTGTCATTACAGGGTACTTGGAAGAACATTGGCCGAGTGGTAAAGGGGCTGGGAGAGAAAGGTTTTGACCTCAAACAATGGATATCCGGGGTGGTTGGAAGCAGGGTCAACATAAGGTTTTGGATTGATATCTGGTTAGGGAATGAACCTCTGGCGACCCGGTATCCAGAATTATTCGAGCTCGAGGTCAATAAGGGCTGCTATATTACGGATAGAGTTTGTATGATTAACGGGGTATCTTCGTGGACATGGACTGGACGAGGGCTCCGTCGGTTGATTCGGAACAGCAGCAGTATCGACTCCTAATGGAGAATATATCCCCTCCTCCCCTGGGGGAGAACTCCGATCAGTGGAGGTGGAACTTGGAACCGTCGGGAAACTTCTCTGTGCGGAGCATCAAGCGGAGGCTGGCCGAGCTTAGGTCTTCCGCAGTGATGGCTCCTTTCGAATGGAATACTTGGGTTTCGAGGAAAGTTGGAGTGCTAGTTTGGAGGGCTAATCTAAATAGACTCCCAACTCTCGAGGAATTGAGTAAAAGAAATATTCAGATTGCATCTCTTATTTGCCATATGTGTGGAGATATCAATGAGTCCGTTGATCATGTTTTTGTGAACTGTGGTTTTGCCCAACTTGTCTGGGCTGTGATATCAACATGGTGCAAATTACCCCCGTTGTATGCGTTTGACTTTAAAGACCTATTAGAAATAACTAAAAACTTACATGGGTCGGATAGTTATAAAAAGGCTATCAACGGGGTGTTCCAGGTGACGTTATGGCGTATATGGGAAGCAAGAAATGATGCAGCTTTCAGGGGAAAACAGTGCTGCGTAACAAGAACCATTGGTGAAATTAAGTCGCGGAGTTATTTGTGGATCAAAAGTCGGTCTAAAAGACGAGACTTAGAGTGGAGTAGTTGGTGTAATTTTAATATTGATAAAATTGGGTGGCATTGAAGTGTATAGAGGTAGATCGTTAGTGTACTATGTAGTGTACGATCATTGGAGTGGGTTAAATGTAATGGGTTGTTAGCCCCCTGCTAACAAATTGGTGGAATGAAATTTTGATTGATCTTTAAAAAAAAAGCAATGTGCTTGAGTTTTTATATTGTTAATGTGTTTTTATTTAGAATTGATTCTCTATTTAATGCGATATATACACATGGGGAGAAGGTTAAAATAACCTGCATTAGTAAAATTACTTTATTTCAAATTACTTTTTATATTTTCCCAT